>JAYESA010000007.1:198600719-198625719 GCA_036927795.1 Iris macrosiphon
ATCGGAATCCAATTCTGGAAGTTCCGTTGGGTTCGTATCAACGTTCCTGACTTGTTGACACTAAGTTGGACTGATTTGGAGATTTTTGACCCTGACCCGGTTTTCGGTACAAAGCGACCTACACATGGACCCGCTTTGGCCCAGAAATGTCATTTTTTGCCCTTGTGTCCAAACTGGACTTAAGGACAGCCGTTTCTAATTATTTCCTATGTTCTGAGACTGTTGGTAATGTTCATTTCAGCTTTTGGAGGAGGAGTTGCTGAACCCACTATTACAAGGACCGCTACCGGTATTCCAATCCCAGGCAAGTGTACCTTGCCATAAATTGCAGATTATTAGTTTATTTAGTTCTCTTGCTTTATTTTCTGGAATATTGTACATGCTATAACCTAGGACCGTATGACATACTTTGTGTCCGATCACAGTCGGGTACCAACCCCGTACGCGGAGTTGTGTATGTCATTTAGTGATGGACATTCGAGACCCTTTATATTCTCGTGCTTGATTATCAAGTACACTACAACCTAGGACACTTGACACCATACATTGACAGAATCTTCTGACATATTCAAGGTGATTCTGTATAGGATACATGATGGACATAGTTATATATTCTTAGTTTATGACTGTTGCATTAGATCTGATCTCACGTGACATGGACATGAGACGTGTGGTTACATTGGGTGGGGAGAGACACACAGGCTACAGGCTGTTCTATACCTATATACTACTATTATGAGGTTGTAGACTCTCGAGCAGAGCTAGACCACTACTAGATATTGCTACTACCGGCTCCCCGACACAGAGCTTGTAGCAGTCTCAGCCTGGGTACTAGTGTTGCTCTCAGTTGCATTTACACTTAGATGGTTATATAGTCACCCTGCTTATTTTATTTACTATATCACTGCATTTATTTTTGGCTTGTATTATTTGTACCTTGCTATGTCCCCTGAGGACCTGGAATGGATGATGTCCCCAGGTTTAGTAGAAGAGCATTATCCCGAGGTTTACGGGACAGGAGCTGAAGTTGTACCAGGAGCTATTGCTGAAGGAGAACCTAACATAGAAGCAGAGGTGATGGCAGAGGATTTTACTTGAGATTATGATATTTGTACTCTTCAGATACTCTATTTTTGGACTCTTTTGTTCTGGTCTGATGAACCAGTGTTTTAGACTCTTATCGGGTTGTTCCTGACATACTCTGTTGAGACTGGACTTGATGTACTTTCTTTATTTGCTGATGTTCTTATTATTCTGTGTGTGGATGAGATTAGATTTTGACTTATTGTTGTAGACCTATATTACAGCTTAAGTATGCCGATGGATCCATTAAATTGGGTTTGTCCATCGTTGCATGCTGATGGCCATTGCCACGTGTCCAGTTCCTTGGTATTTTTGGGACTGGGGCGTGACATGGTTTTTGTGGTGGCCCATGCAGGTCTACGACAAATCGTTTGGTCTCAACTTAGGGGCCAAACAAACCTGTAAAAGGATATGATAGGTGATAGGATCTCATCCATATGTTGAAACGTTTTTGAAACTCTATATCGCATTCAAATTAAGTACTTGATTATGCATCCTGCTTGATTCTACTAAACGTTCTCATAAAGTTCATTTTGGATACAGAAAGATGGATCCAAGAAGTGGAGATGAAATTCCTTTTACACCACAAGATGCTGTGGTTACCTATGGAGATGGAGTTACACCAGAGAACAGAGGTCAATCCTCTCAAAGTGGACAAGCTGAGCAGCATAACTCAAGGTTCAGGCGTGATGATATCCCACCTCCGCCACAGTTCACTCCACAGATGCCTGCCTTCCCACCAGGACAAGCAATGGATGGGCAGCAAATGTTCCAGATGTTTTATGCTATGATGCAAGCTCAACAACAAGTTCAACAGGAGGCGCAGCGTCAGGAGGCAGAGAACTTGAGAAACAGCTTAGTAAATGCATTGGAGCAGGCAAACCCGCAAGCTAGGCGACCAGCGACGGGATCTATCACTGATTTCCGTCAACTAAAGCCCCGTACCTTTTTGGGCAAGGAAGGACCAACTGAAGTACATGAGTGGCTCACCAATACACAGCATCAGTTGGAAGCAGCTGAACTTCCTCGGGAGAGATGGATGACTGCTGTCCGAATGCAACTGACGGACAACGCGCATCACTGGTGGCTAGCTGAAGAGAGGAGGCTCGGACATGACCGAGTCACTTGGGAGGAGTTCTCCAGACTCTTCCAAGAGATGTATATCCCAGCCGTTGCTAGATCAGAACTCCGAGATAAGTTCAATCGCCTCATCCAGGGCAACATGACGGTGGAGGAGTATAATGCCGAATTCATTCGCCTGAGTCGTTTCGCCCCTTCTCTAATTCCTACCGAAGAAGAGAAGGCGGAGAAATTC
This sequence comes from Iris macrosiphon, assembly GCA_036927795.1. Taxonomy (NCBI): domain Eukaryota; kingdom Viridiplantae; phylum Streptophyta; class Magnoliopsida; order Asparagales; family Iridaceae; genus Iris; species Iris macrosiphon. The sequence continues at coordinate 198,603,118 of JAYESA010000007.1, forward strand.
TTTGACGGACTCAGGTTCGAGCTTCAAAGGTTGATTGGATCTGTTGCCCCTACATCGTACAACGACGTCCTTGCTGCAGCACGACGCATGGAGCGCGTCACCAGGAGGGAGTCAAGCCTGAAGCGACCATTTACCTCAGCACCATCCAAGGCAGCACAAGGGGATTCTGCAAAGCGACTCCAGAGGAATCTACCGCAGAGAGCAGCACCAAGAACCCTACCTACTTGTCATTTCTGCGGCAAGTTGGGTCACATTGAAAAGGAGTGCAGACGCAAATTGGGACTGTGCCTGGTTTGCGGATCCAACCAGCATCTATCCAGAGACTGCACAGCACGCCGAGAGGAAGCACCACGACTAGCTCTACCTGCACCAAGGCCAGATTATCCAGCAGTGGGAGCACAGCAGACAGGAGTTGGAGGAGTCAGACCACCAGCTCCAGGAGGATATCAGCCGAGACCACCATTACCACCTCAAGCAGCACTATTCCAACAGGCTCGACAGCAGAGGGGTCCAGTTCAGGGACGAGGTCAGGCTTTTGCATTGGCTGTTCAGGAAGAAGCTATTGCTGGAGAAGTTATAGCAGTTACCATTTTAGTAGCTTCATTACCTGCTGTAGCTTTATTTGATTCTGGGGCATCACACTCATTTATAGCTGCTAGCTTCGTAGCCACCCATAGGGTAGCTGTCACGCCCCGGTCCCGCAGGGCCGTTCGTCCTCGCTTTGGTCCCTACGGAGCCGATCGTTCTCGCACGGGCGTGATGCCGTGCAAGCCTAAAGTGCGCTTGCACAAGGCCAAAGCTTGAAACAAGGGCAAGTAAGCTATTAAATACTGAAGCAGCGGCATATAACATTGCAAAAAAGTGAAGAACACAATGGCATATGAAAATAGGCTCTTTTATTGATATTCACAATTGTTACAAGCGGCACATGGCCGAGGTTACAATTCGCTCAAGCACTCTTCTCTCGATTACAATGATACCGTTCCATACATTATGTCCCTTTATACAAAGCAACTCAAAGCAGGCACAACTCGATGCGGCTCCAGGCATCGACTCCAGATTTTCGGTTCCTTGGGATGAGGCACGGCTATCGCTTCCTCGCACGAACGGGCACCTGAAAACAAGCAGACTGTTGGTGGGTCAGCACTTTATGCAAGTACTGGTGAGATAAAACAACTGAACAGAAGCTACACCCCCTGAAACCCACACTAAGTAATCATGTGGCAAAATATTTCATTACTAGTGATCTTGCTAGTTTTACCTAAGTTCATTTCATGCAGTTCAGAACTATAGTCAGATTACATCTTTAAAAACATAACTTGAAAACAGTTTGCATAACGAAACTATAAGCATACGAATTGGGACAGTGCTCTATCGTGTAGTGCGCAGCATGTATTGTGCAACACAAGTCTAACTCTTAGGGGCAAAGCTTAACTAGCATACGGATCATATCGAATCGAGGCAACGTATCAAGTGGACTATCATTTAATCAAGCACACAAATAGAACTATCAATCAGAGGTCGGTCCCCGAGAAACTCAGGATCGGTAGCGGTAAACCAGCTAACCAATGACTCCTTTATCTGATGCTATTAGCAGCTGTGACTCATGGCTGCACATTACTGCCGAAGCAGCCGTAACCAAGGTTCAGCTCTGCACTAATAGCCATTGTCCGACCGATGCAAATGCATGCAACACTATCAGATAAACTCTATGATGCACATCTTAATGAGCAAGCAGGCTTATGCATAAACTCATATTCTTACCCCATGGCCGAACGGTTATCCCTGCAGCAGACACACAAGTTAGTCACAATATGCACCTTATGAACAAACTTATGAATCCATCTTCTTCTGGTGTCACAATGATAGGTATGCAAGAAGGTAAACCTAGCATGCGCCCTATCTATATGACGGTCCTGAGAAACTCATTGATGGACAACAACACCCCCCTAGATCCTTTCGGAACGGAACATCAGGGTGCTCTACAATCCCTTCCGGACCGACCGATTCCCAGTGCCCCAGGAATCGACCGAGAGACTATTACCTTGTGCACAAGTTGTCCGAGACCAATGCAACAATCACATTCACATTCACAAGCACTTAACAATCTAATAGCCACACCCCCCTGGAACCCGAAGGAACGGAACATCAGGGCGGACTATTAGACTATACTCTTCTTCTTATTCAAGCAAACACATCTTTTCACATATCTAATAGCACACCCCCCTGGAACCCGAAGGCACGGAACATCAGGGTGCACTATTAGTCTATGCATATACGAATCGAAGGCAGCAGTTCGATATAGCAAAACAGACAAGCGAAACATATTTTTGACAAGCACGATTGATTCTTATTTAACATGCAAAAACTATCTCTTTCTTTCTTATCATAATCAAGGAACACATTTCAGGCGATTCGTTTACTTATCTTCTTAGCATGGCAGGAGTTCGTTTGAGATATGTCGGTGTAACTAAGCATGCACATTTCTTATATCTCTTAGCATGGCAATGGTTCTATCTCATTACTGACAAGCATTTCTATTTCTCTTAGTTAGGCAGCAGGTTCATTTTAATGACAAGCTATGTGCGTTCTCTTATTAGCATGCTGAGTCGGTTCTATCATTCTTCTTATGAAAATATTCTTCTTAAGCAAACAAGCATTCAAAAACTGAGATTCATTATTAAGTCGTGCAAGAATCAGAGAATGCAGTTCTGCCCACTCACTTTGATTAATCGGTCGGGAACTCTCCGAGAAGACTTCCGTTCGAGCAAGCAAGGCGATCTCACTTGTACGTAGCGTCGACGCGAAGCGGGGCGCTACAGTAGCTACTACACCCCTTCCGAAGACTAAGAGAATTCTTACGGGAGGTGGAATTATACCTGTTAGTGATATCTGTAGATCATGTTCAGTAGTAGTCTGCGGAAGAGAGATGCGAGCCCAATTTCTGATCTTTTCTATGCCTGACTATGATGTTGTACTTGGTATGGACTGGTTAAGTCAGTATCATGCTACTCTTGATTGTCGGCTTGGAAAAGTTATATTCAGACCACCTGGACACTCAGAGTTTGAATTTCTTAGAGGAGCTGTAGAACAAGGTGTTCAGCCAACTCTTAGGGTATTAACTGTAGAAGGGGAGTCAAGTTACCCAAGAGTTATATCAGAGTTTGTGGATGTATTTCCCGATGATCTTCCAGGTCTACCACCTGATCGGGAAATAGAATTCACCATAGACTTAACTCCAGGAGCAGAACCTATCACTTCAACAGTTTATAGACTAGCACCTAAGGAGTTAGTAGAGTTGAAGAAGCAAGTTGATGAACTTCTGGAGAAAGGTTTCATCCGACCCAGTGTTTCACCTTGGGGAGCACCTATACTGTTTGTACCTAAGAAGGATGGAACAGTGCGCCTGTGCATTGATTACAGGACGTTAAACGCTGTGACCATTAAGAACCGGTATCCCTTGCCTCGTATTGATGACTTGTTTGATCAGTTGAGTGGAGCTAGGGTATTTTCGAAGATTGACCTAAGATCCGGTTATCACCAGATTAGGGTGAGGAGGGAAGATATCCCGAAGACAGCCTTTAGAACCAAGTATGGACATTATGAGTTCTTAGTAATGCCGTTTGGTTTAACCAACGCGCCTGCTGTGTTCATGAGCTTGATGAACCGAGTCTTCCATCAATACTTGGATAAATTCGTGGTGGTATTTATCGATGACATTCTGGTATATTCCAAAAGCCACGAAGAGCACGAAGAACATCTCAGAATTGTGCTAGAGACGTTGAGGCAGGAGAAGCTTTATGCTAAGCTCAGTAAATGTGAGTTTTGCATGGATAAGGTGCCATTCTTAGGGCATATTATCTCAGGAGAAGGGCTGTCAGTTGATCCAGAGAAGGTTGCTGCCATTGAGACTTGGCCTACACCAACATCAGTTGCTGAAGTGAGGAGTTTTCTAGGACTTGCTGGATATTACAGAAGGTTCGTAGAAAATTTCTCAAGGATTGCGGAGCCAATGACGAAGTTGACACGGAAAGATCAGGACTTTGCATGGACAGAAGAATGTCAGAGGGCCTTTGAAGAATTGAAGAGGCGTCTAACAACAGCACCAGTCTTGACTCTCCCTTCAGGGTCAGGCGGTTTTGTTGTTTATAGCGATGCGTCAGGTAGTGGCCTGGGATGTGTTTTGATGCAACATGGCAAAGTTATTGCTTATGCATCGAGACAGTTGAAGGTCCATGAGAAGAACTACCCAACGCATGATCTGGAGCTAGCTGCTGTAATATTTGCATTGAAGATTTGGAGGCATTATCTTTATGGTGAGAAGGTGGAGATCTACACTGATCACAAAAGTCTGAAGTATGTATATACTCAGAAGGATCTTAACATGAGGCAAAGACGCTGGCTTGAGTTAATGGTGGACTTTGATATAGATCTGCAATACCACCCAGGGAAGGCAAATGTAGTAGCAGATGCACTCAGCAGGAAGCCTACAGCTTATTACTTGACGGTACAGCCTGAGCTATTAAAAGATCTACAGGAGCTCCAGATAGAGGTTATTCTACCAAGGCAGAGTGGCTTGCTGGCTAATCTGGAAGTGAAGTCATCGCTCGTGGAAAGAATTAAAGAAGCTTTGCCTACTGATGCAAGATTTAGAAGACTCAAAGAGAAGACAGAAGCAGGCATGCAAACGGGACTTCGCATACATGAGGATGGGACATTAAGGTGCGGAGATCGTCTATATGTTCCAAATGGAGAACTAAGACATGAGCTAATGACTGAAGCACATAGCTCCATATACTCTGTTCATCCAGGAGGAACAAAGATGTATCGAGATCTAAGGCAGTATTATTGGTGGCATGGAATGAAGAGAGAGATTGCTAGATTTGTAGCTAAATGCTTAGTCTGCCAACAAGTGAAAGCCGAGCATCAAAGGACTGCAGGAATGTTGCAGCCGCTTCCCATACCAGAATGGAAGTGGGAACATATCACCATGGACTTTGTCACAGGATTCCCAAGGAGCCCCAGCGGAAAAGATGCGGTATGGGTTATCGTGGATCGACTCACTAAGTCGGCACACTTCTTGCCATTTAGAGTTGGACAATCCACAGAGATACTAGCCGACATGTATATGCGACAAATAGTAAGATTGCATGGAGTGCCGGTTAGTATTGTATCAGATCGAGATTCGAGATTCACCTCTCATTTCTGGCGAAGTATGCAAGAAAGTCTTGGCACCAGACTAAAATTCAGCACTGCCTATCATTCCCAGACAGATGGTCAATCAGAACGTATAATCCAGATCTTGGAGGATATGCTGCGATCCTGTATGTTAGATTTTGGAGGGTCTTGGGAAGATCATTTGCATTTGGTAGAGTTCTCCTACAACAACAGTTACCAAGCAAGCATCAAGATGGCACCTTTCGAGGCGTTATACGGTAGGAAGTGCAGATCGCCAATATGCTGTAGTGACGTCGGAGAGCGTCAAATCTTGGGACCAGAGTTGGTGATGCAAACTGTGGAGAAAGTTAAACAAATCCAGAATCATCTTCGGGCTGCTCAGGACAGGCAGAAGCATTGGGCTGATACACACCGACGTCCACTGGAGTTCAAGGAAGGAGAACATGTATTCCTGAGGATCTCACCTACTCGAGGAACCATTCGCTTTGGGAGCAGAGGCAAGTTGAGTCCAAGGTACATTGGGCCCTTCGATATCCTGGAGCGCATTGGTGAGGTGGCCTATCGTCTTGCATTACCTCCATCTTTAGAGGGAGTGCATGATGTATTCCATGTCTCACAGTTGAGGAGGTATGTGACTGACCCAAGTCACATAGTGAATCATTCTGAGATCGCCGTAGGTCCAAGCCTGAGATATGAAGAACAACCGGTGGGTATACTCGGAACCAGCGAGAAGACACTGCGAGGGCATACAATTAAACTGGTTCGTGTGGCTTGGAAGCAACACTCTCCTAGTGAATCTACGTGGGAGAGAGAAGATATCATGCGCCAGAAATATCCCCACTTATTCGAGGATGCAGGTATATTTTAAGTAATTTTTTTTGTAATTCCTGTAGTTCTGTTCTATTAGTAGTTTAAAACTTTAAATTGCGAGGACGCAATTTTCTTAAGGGGGGTAGATTGTAATCACCTGAAATTTTAAGATTTTTTTAAAATTTAATTTTTTGGAATTAATTGGTATTTTCTGTAAATTTTAAAACAATAAATTAAAGCAGTGTAATTTAAAATAAATTTTTAAAATGAAATTAAATAATATTAAAATGTGATGAAAATTATATTTTATAGTGTAAAATTAAAAACCGGGCTTGGGGTATTTTTTCGGGAATTTATTGGACCCCGGATGAATTTTTAAAGCATTAAAAACTATTGTTAAATTTATCTGATTATTTAAACCAATATATATTAAAACTAACCAAACCATTTTTTTTAAACCGAACCCTGAACCGGACCGGACCGGCCGGTCTAACTAGACCGAACCGTTTGCCTAGCGGGTCGGATCCGGGTCAGACCCGACCCGCCAGGACCCGACCCGACCCATTCAGAATCCCTAACCCCCGAAACCCAAAAGACCCGACCCTTCGGCTGCCGGCGGCCGTTTCCGCCGCCGTGGCCGCCGGAGACTCCCCAGTTCACCTTCCCCCGTAACCGGCGACGCTCCCCCTTCGTTTTTCGGCCAACGTCCGGCCCTCCCTCTGCCGTGGCGAGCCCTATATAAACCTATACGTGGCCGCCGGATTTCCCCCTTGCTGTTCTTCTCCGGCGAGCTTAGAGTTTTCCGGCGACCTCCAATCCGCCTCTGATCACCCTGAGGCACCGCCCCGACCACCAGGAACGGTTCGCCCAGCCTCCAGCATCTGTTTCCGGCTTCCCTCGGCCACCGGGAATCCGACCAGAACATCCAGCGAGTCGACTCCCATATTTTCCCCCTTCTCCGGCGCTGATCCGGCCGTCCAGGGCTTCGACGACCACCCAGGACCGGAGCCGACCTCCGCCGGCCTGAACCCCCTCCCAGCTTTCTCCCCTCGCCACCGGATACGACCCAGAACGTGAGTACGAGTCTGGATACGAGCGGACACGGCAACCCCAGAACAGGACACAGCCCTCGATCAAGACGCGTGTCGGACACGATTTGTATTTGATTTTTTTCTAGCCAGTTCAGGTACCCATAACTTTTGACTCGTAGCTCTGATTTTAATTCCGTAAATTTCTTTGCGTAGCCTGTATGACCCCCTCGGTGCCCGTGCAACCAGCTCGGGGCATCGCGTCCTGTGGTGATCGCACACCGCGATCCAAAAACAGGAGAAACTAAGCCCTGTTTCACCCCGGAATCGAGTACGCCCCGCCAAACGGGACGACTTGGTCACATACGGTCTTCACCGACACGTGAGCATCGTAGATACGGACGTGCGGGCTTTCGCAGAAGCTGATTCGGATGTGCGTGCACACCGGAATCAGTGCGTATCCGCGGACACCGCCCCGTATCCGAGTTTTCTGAATCTCGCTGTAACTTAGTGTAAACACGTCGGATCGAGACGAAACTTGCGCCATCGGACTCGTAGCAATACGCTGGTCCTGTGGGTCAAGTTTGGCTCGATTCTGAGAACGTTGGAAAATCGCGTGTCGTGGGCCCCACAGGCTCCACCGGACAGGCGATTTTGAGAACGGCTCATCGGAATCCAATTCTGGAAGTTCCGTTGGGTTCGTATCAACGTTCCTGACTTGTTGACACTAAGTTGGACTGATTTGGAGATTTTTGACCCTGACCCGGTTTTCGGTACAAAGCGACCTACACATGGACCCGCTTTGGCCCAGAAATGTCATTTTTTGCCCTTGTGTCCAAACTGGACTTAAGGACAGCCGTTTCTAATTATTTCCTATGTTCTGAGACTGTTGGTAATGTTCATTTCAGCTTTTGGAGGAGTTGTTGCTGAACCCACTATTACAAGGACCGCTACCGGTATTCCAATCCCAGGCAAGTGTACCTTGCCATAAATTGCAGATTATTAGTTTATTTAGTTCTCTTGCTTTATTTTCTGGAATATTGTACATGCTATAACCTAGGACCGTATGACATACTTTGTGTCCGATCACAGTCGGGTACCAACCCCGTACGCGGAGTTGTGTATGTCATTTAGTGATGGACATTCGAGACCCTTTATATTCTCGTGCTTGATTATCAAGTACACTACAACCTGGGACACTTGACACCGTACATTGACAGAATCTTCCTGACATATTCAAGGTGATTCTGTATAGGATACAGGATGGACATAGTTATATATTCTTAGTTTATGACTGTTGCATTAGATCTGATCTCACGTGACATGGACATGAGACGTGTGGTTACATTGGGTGGGGAGAGACACACAGGCTACAGGCTGTTCTATACCTATATACTACTATTATGAGGTTGTAGACTCTCGAGCAGAGCTAGACCACTACTAGATATTGCTGCTACCGGCTCCCCGACACAGAGCTTGTAGCAGTCTCAGCCTGGGTACTAGTGTTGCTCTCAGTTGCATTTACACTTAGATGGTTATATAGTCACCCTGCTTATTTCATTTACTATATCACTGCATTTATTTTTGGCTTGTATTATTTGTACCTTGCTATGTCCCCTGAGGACCTGGAATGGATGATGTCCCCAGGTTTAGTAGAAGAGCATTATCCCGAGGTTTACGGGACAGGAGCTGAAGTTGTACCAGGAGCTATTGCTGAAGGAGAACCTAACATAGAAGCAGAGGTGATGGCAGAGGATTTTACTTGAGATTATGATATTTGTACTCTTCAGATACTCTATTTTTGGACTCTTTTGTTCTGGTCTGATGAACCAGTGTTTTAGACTCTTATCGGGTTGTTCCTGACATACTCTGTTGAGACTGGACTTGATGTACTTTCTTTATTTGCTGATGTTCTTATTATTCTGTGTGTGGATGAGATTAGATTTTGACTTATTGTTGTAGACCTATATTACAGCTTAAGTATGCCGATGGATCCATTAAATTGGGTTTGTCCATCGTTGCATGCTGCTGGCCATTGCCACGTGTCCAGTTCCTCGGTATTTTTGGGACTGGGGCGTGACACTGGGAACTAAGCAGGCTCGTCGAAGAACCTTTCTTTGAATATATCAAATTTTCTAAACAATGTTTCGACGAAGATCATGAAAGGCTTATGGCAGCCACGGAATTTTTTGAAGCTGCACGAAGTGCTACTAGGGCTAATGCCCAAATTACTACTTCCAAACATACAATCCTTATTGATCGACTCATTGATCGACTCCGGCCATTACCTGAGAACAACGAGGGACCATCCAAGATCATAGATTTTATGAATAATATGACAATGGGCCGAATAGGCCTATTGGCCAGAAGTGAAGACTTACTCATCAATAACGACCCTATGAGGATCCTGGTGGACTCCGAAGGTAATTCAGATTAGAAGCATGGTGGAACCCTTCAATTACCCAATGAAAAAGATTTGTTACAAATTTATTCTTAATAGATATTTACGAAGATTGGGACCACGAACAGTTCGACGAATTCCCGAGAAATCCTTACAACGAAGACGACAACAACAGCAGCAACAACTACAACGACGGCAACTAACACAGCAGTTAGCACAAATCAGAGAGGCAATCGTCACAAGGAGGCAAGAATTACAAGAGCAAATTAATCAACTAAGAAGGACCATTGAAGAAAGAGAAATGATGATTGGATCTCTAATTGAAGATAGAGAACAGATTATGGATACTAGACATGATAGAGATAATCCACTTTTTGTCGAAGGAATCCCTATTTGGCTACGGGACAACAATAGTCACAGTACAAGCAACTCTGACAATTCTCGCCACGAAGAAAGTTCTTCCTACAACCCTAATGATGAAACGGACAGCTCATCATCTCCACTACCATAAGAGACATTTCATTATCACTCCACTACCCAAAAGCTACCATTCTGCGGACAGCTCATCATCTCCACTACCATAAAAGACATTTCATTATCACTCCACTACCCAAAAAGCTACCATTCTGCCACCAAAAAAAAAAAGATTCTCCACTACAAAAGGCAATCATTACACTCCACTACCATGATAAAGCTCCCCAGCTCACCCTAATGGAATGACCCCCACTAAGTACCATCATCATTACTAAAGAAGACAGATGCCGGTTACCCTAACGGGAGATTAGGGGTCATACTCAGACCCTTTGTGCTATAAATAAGGGCTTCAGAATGAAAGAAGGGGTATCGGAGTTTGAGAAGCTTGTATGCTTTGTGAACTTCTTCTTGTATTCTCTCCCCAGTTCTTGTGTGCTTTCTTCCACCTCCATTGTAGATTTTCATCTTTGTGAATAAAATCTCTGAGTTTGTGTGTGTGTTGTGCTTCCATTCTAGTGTGTGTTGAGCTCCCAATCTGTGTTGAGCTCCCAATCTGTGACTTAAAATAATTCCATTATCAAGTAGTAATTTGCAGACATGCAATAGATGTTCCTTGTGTTCTTTAACGGTGTTTGAGAAGACGAGGATATCATCAATGTAGACTACAACATAAGGAAGATGCCCAAAAATAGAATTTATCCATTTCTGAAATATTTGTGGGGCATTTTTCAATCCAAATGGTAAGACTAACCATTCAAAATGTCCCTGTGGGCAGCTGAAAGCTGTCAATTCAATAGAATTTTTATCTTCTAATTTTATTTGCCAAAAATCCGATTTAGCATCAAATTTACTATAATACTTTGCACCTTGAATTTGTTTAATAAGATGCTCTGCTGTGGGAATAAAATAGCCATCGAATTTAGTATAACTATTTAACTTTGTATAATTAATAACCATCCTTGCTTTTCCTCTTTTTATCTCAGCATGATTTCTTACAAGGAAAGCTGGGGAAGAATGTCTGCTGAAACTCTTCTGGATAAGCCTTAGTTTTAAAAGTTCGCTAATTTGTTTAAAAAATTCCTCTTTGTCAGAAGGGGAAACCATAATGCTATTTACTCTAACATTGGTTTCTTTGTATTGTTCCAGTAGCTCTATTTTACAATATCTAGGGGCATTATCAAAGGCTTTCAATGGATTGTCAGAGAAGAGTGGTTCTAACATTCCATAAATAGTCCTTTGCAACCTATTGTTATTGGGAAGATTGTAGGTACAAACTTTTGTATAATCAATGAGTGTGACTGGTTTTTCACCACGCCGTGCTGTGTGTGTAAAGTTTGAAGCTAAGGAAACAGGAAAATGTACTCTAGGGATAGATATTCCGTCAAGTTCAAATGTGTGTGTGTTATATGGTTTATAGTGTCTTAAATTATCCATACTGGTATCAGAGTTTAACCGTGCGCCCCGTGGCCTCGCACAGCTAGCTTTGCACGGGGGTCCGTGGTGCAACTTTCGTTCTTGCTGCACCGAGCGCGGCAACGATAGGGTCGGGTCGGGGGGATTTCGTTCGCACCGCGGTGCCTTTTGTTCGCTCGCATTTCGTTGCCCGCCTCAGATTTCAGCCCAACACACTGCTTCCCCCTATAATAGATTTGCAGTTTTATTGTGGGGCTGACTCCGGGGGACCAAAGTGCTTGAGGAGCTTGTCATTTTTAGAGGAAACTTGCCCAACCCCCCGCCCGCGCGGGGGCAAATAGCAGCCACGCGACGCGGCTGTTTCTGTCGCACAGCAGGCGGACCGCAGCGCGCGCGCCAAAATCTGCTGCAACGCAGCGCACCGCGCCCCTGGAATCCCTCGCCTCGCTCGAGCGATGCCGTCGCTCGATGCGCGGGTCGCCTCCGCGCGGCGCCGCGCGCACGGGTCAGCCGCGTTGGACGCATCGTGGAGCACGGGGTCGTCGAAATCCTCGCCTCCGTGCGGACGGGCCTGTCGCGCGCGACGAAACCCTCCGCGAACACCACCTTCCCCTATAATAGATTTGCAGTTTTATTGTGGGGCTGACTAGGGGGGACCAAAGTGCCCGAGGAGCTTGTCATTTTTTGTGCCGCGTCGCAACGCGAAACCGTGAGCGCGATACAGCGTGTCAGGCCCACGCCGTAGGCAGAATCTGCCGCGGGGCGCAGAAACTGCCGCGGGGCGCAGAGTCTACCCCGCCAGAATTATGGATTTATTGTGCTGTGTGTGTGGTCCACTTTGCACCGAAAAGAGTGCCGAGGGTAACAGTCTCTAAATGGGACAAACTATAGGTCAAACAACTCTAAATGTCAATATGAACCCAACGGTATGTCCAAATGTGGATTCCGATGAGCCGGACACAATTTTGTCCAAAAAGTCAACTGTGGGGCCCGCCAATTGGCGATCTTGTCAACCGTCTCAGAATTGCGTGAAAATTGGGTCACAGGACCAGCGCGTTACCATGAGTCCAGTGGCGCAAGTTTCGTTGCAATCTGACAAGCGTGCAAAAATACGCGCGAGTTCCACAAAAGTTGCGATACGGGATGTGTCCGCGGATACGGCCTGATTTCGGCGCGCACACGCGTCCGAATCAGTTTCCACGAATTTTTACGTGTCCGGTTACGCTGCGTGCACCATTCGGTACACTTGGTACACGGCGGGGCTGTCTCGTTTGGCGGGGCGCGCTCCGTTTTCCAACTTTTAGAAATATAGAAAAAGTGGGTTCGCATAGTTTTGTGACCAATTTAATTATGTCCACAGCAGCTAATAATCTAGGATTATTTAACAGAAAATAAACTAGGTCAAGTGTTATACACATATCAAAAAGAATCACCGAATTTCGGATCTCTGTGGTGGGAGATACGAACTCGGCAATATGGGTGGTCACAGCAGTTTTCTGCGATCCCAGAATTGGGTCTGCTCGCGCCAACTTGGACGCTGTTTTTCGCCTAGCGGTACACATTTTTCGAGGTTGGCTATTATACAAATATGAAAGAGGGTTAAGGGGTGAGCATACCGGTGAAGACGGAACGGCGTTTGGTTGAGCGAGTCGACGAAAAACAACTCCGGAGCGAAGGTGCCTCGTGTGGGAATCTGCAGTGCGCGAGGTCGGAGTCGTCGGGATGGTTTGGACGGCTTGGCGGGGTTCTCTGGCTGCGGCGGCGGCTCTAGATGAGAAGAGGGGGTCTGAAGATTTTAGGTTAGGATTTTTACGAAAGATATATATATATATATATATATATATATATATATATATATATATATATATATATATATAATAGGGAGAGAGAAAGGGATGGAGGCGTCCGCGTGCAAAAAAGGGGGGGAAGAAATTCGGCTTGCTGTTGGCTGCTAGCAAGTTTCCAACTTGCTAGTTGGAAGTTTGCTAAGAAGTTTGCTAAGAAGTAGTTTGCTAAGAAGTATTATATTAGTATTACTTTATTAGTTTTTTTTTATATTAATATTTCTTTTCTTTTCTTTTCCTTTCTTTTTAAAATATATATATATACATATATATATATTTGTGTATACATATATAATATATATATACTCATAAGAAGATTTTATGGATTAGAATAATGCACACCATTAGGCTAGCAACTGCTTAAGGGGGTCTCCTACATGGAATAAATTTCGAAAAATTTCGGATGGTCCCATAAATCCTCTAAGTGCCCGAACACCTAAAATAAAAATTATTAAAAATCTATCTCTCCTATTTAGCCCCTAATTAATACAATTTAATTAATAATTAATAAATAAAGGGTATATACGATTTTCTAGGAAGGGAGTTTTATATATGTCCCCTGAGGACCTGGATCCGGATTATGTCCCCAGGTATAGCCGAAGAGATCTACCCCGAGGTGTACGGAACAGGAGCACTTCTCGGAACAGAACAGGAACCTGAGGACGAGATCGTCGCAGAAGACTTCTCCTGAGTACCGGCTTCATATACTCAGTATTTCTATTTTCAGTTGATTTATTTCCTGTCTATTTGCATTCGATGTACCAGACATATTCTCGGATTGTTCCCCGAGACACTCTTGTTGAGATATGCTCGTTTATATTCTATTGCATTATCTCTGGCTTTTGATCTGTGATTATCTGTTGTGGATGAGATTAGAATAGTCCGTGACTTGTAACATTTGCTCTATTTATTGTTAGACTACAACTTAAGCATGCCCTGATGGATCCATTAAATTGGGTTGTCCATCGGTGCGTGCTGCTGGCCATTGCCACGTGTCCAGTCCCTCGACATTTTGGGACTGGGGCGTGACAATAGTCGATACTATAAGTTTGACTATAGCCTTTAGAAACCAATCTGGCCTTGTACTTGTCAATTTTTTCCTTTGGAGTCTGCTTAACAGTATAAACCCATTTACATCCAACAACACGCTTCCCAGCTGGCAGTGGTATCAGCTCCCATGTGTCATTCTTCTTTAAGGCCTGAAGTTCCTCCTGCATGGAACTCAACCACATAGGATCTTACTTAGCTACCTGTTAGTTGTTAGGTACAAGCACTGAATCTAATAATGCAAGGAAACACTTATATGTAGGTGGAATGGATGCATATAAAATATAATGTGCAATGTCAGTATCCCAACTGCCAAACTTAGCTAGAGATATTCCAGCATTGACTCTAGAAGTTCTACGAAGCAAAACATAAGTATTAAAAGCATCAGAGGAGGAATTGTTACCAGGTGACTCAGGTGGATGGGCTGAAGAAGGTCCTGGAGAAGAATGATTTGGGATATCAATATTTGTGGGTACCGGCCTAGGTACAAAAGGAGGAATCTCATGCTGCTCATGCTCCCTATATACTCTCAGCTCCCCTTGCTGTCGGCTCCCCCCGAGACACCATAACTCCTTGATGACTTAAGAGAACGTGAAATCATACCAACTACGATGCCACTCTCATTATCCCCCTCTCTACTAGCATTAGTAGAGCCATCATCGAACATGGAACTTAACTCCGTCTTCTTTCTATAAAATGGTTCAAACTCCCCGAAGGTCACGTCCATACTGACAAACAGGCTTCTTTCAGTGGGACACCAATACTTGTATCCTTTCTGACTTAATCAGTAGCTCAAAAAGATACATTTAACTTCATGTGGATCCAGCTTGCTCACCATTATTCTGTGATCTCGCACAAAACATATGCAGTCAAACACTCTTGGTGGAAAAATAAAAAATTTAGAGCCCAAGAGCATCTCACATGATGTCTTCATCCCTAATACTCTTGACGGCATCCTCTTAATTTGATAAGCTATTGTCATAAAAGCCTCACTCCATAAGAACTTCGGCACATTCAATGTCAGCATCAAAGAATGTGTCACTTCTAGTAGGATGCCTGTTCTTGTGTTTAGCCACCCCATTCTGAGCAGGAGTGTCTAGACAAGTGGTTTGATGAAGAATTTTCTGACTAGAGATGAAATTAGAAAACTCATTATTGGTGTACTTGGTCCCACTACCTGTTCGAAGAATCTTCACATTTACTCCAAACTGGGTCTTCACATACGCCGAGAAGGCTTGAAAATATTTGTATACCTCAGATTTTTGCTTAATCATGTAGATCCAGGTCATACGTAAGTAGCAATAAATAAAAGTAACAAACCATCTGAATCCACTGATGGAAGTAGTAGGACACGGTCTCTAAACATCAGAATGAACAAGTGCAAATGTCTCAAGACTTCGAAGACCAACTATTTTATAAGTAGAACGTATATGCTTTCCAAGTTCACAAGCATTACAAAATAACCTTTTTTGTCTACTTTATGCATTATCTCAGGTTCTAACTTATTTAAACTATCAAAAGATAAATACCATAATCTGTAGTATTGAAGCATTGCTTATGTATCTGGCCCTCCACTAATAGTAGCAGCGAGCATTACAGCTTCCCTGTCCAGGTACCAAAGGCCATCACGCCTGATGCCAGTCCCAAGCCTCTTTCCCATGGCCTTCTCCTGGAAAGAACACATATCCCGATCGAAAAGAATAGTGCAATTCAATTGATCAATGAGAGAGCTAACAGAAAGTAAGTTGACCGAAAATGAAGGAACGTGCAAGACAGATGACAAGATAATAGATGAAGTACAATGGACCGAGCCAGTACCCCTGATGGGTTGGGATGTTCCATCAACAGTCTGAACTGTCTCGGCGTGCATATATTTTCTCGGATAATATAGTACAAACCTACTAGATGCACCTGTGATATTCCTAGATGCACCTGAGTTTATGATCCAATTAGTATGAGATTTAGTGGATACAAGTGTCTGAACCGAGAAACTATTGCCCATATGAGCAGCGTAACCAGTAAAGTTACTAATGTAGGTAGTGTCAGCTAGATCCTTAGTAGCCTGTCCCTTGCCCTTAGAACTCTCAACATGAAGTTTGAACCGACGTAGTTCCTCCAGCTCTGTTATCTTGGCTCTAGTCATCTTAGTAGTGGTCTCCTCTGGCACGGCTAGGTGAACAATTTTCTGGCCTCCATGTCTGTCATGTCCCAGAACCAAAATACTGGAGAGCAGGGGTAGACAAAGCCAGCTACGTATATCATAGTACTCTATATCCCGAGATACGGTCACGGCTGCTAGACATGTGAGGGTTTACTCTATAATCCATCAAGCAATCCTGGGTCAAAAATTCTAAGTGTCTCAATCTCAATCAAGCAATAAGTTACAAGATGTATGATCACCAAATATATAATAGTGAGGCATCCCAAATTATACATACACAGACGATCATGAGGCTAGTTACAAAATGAAGAACTAGCAAGAGTACAATATTACATGATCAGCTCTAGCTATAGTCTAGGATATGCTTTACATGTAGGCCGGCAGGCTAGAATGTCAAGTTCCAAAATATGAGTTAAATACGTGTTCGGTGGCATAAATGCCTCAAAGGAATAATATACAAGATCAAGTGGGTGAGGAAGAAGAAACCTACTCATGTCTTCGGGTGCTCCTGGTGTTAACCATCTTGAGGCATAAAGTGTGAAAGATCCCGTGGCCATGCTCCAAAATCTAGCCATATAAAACCAGTGGGGTCAGACCCCAAAATATCAAGTACCACAAAGGAGCCAAACTTATGAACTAAAACCAGCATGCAGACAAATCCATAAGAAATAGCAGGTAAGGTAACAGTTAAACAAGTGCAACGGGTAAGATAACAGTTAAGTAGTTCAGGAGTAATTGAACAAGGGAATCTAGAATCAGTACTCCGGTTGCCATCTCCGGATTAGCTGTTAATGAAATCAGGACAAGACTAGGCTAGACTGAAAATTAAGTGATCACGGCCAATCATGCCCTACAATATCCTATCATTAGCTAACTAGGTTATCACAGTCCTAGTTACTAACACATGCAGTTTAAGATTCTTTACAGCCACATGCCATGTAGACTATCCGGGTTATCCAGACGAACAGGTACATAGTATAGATATATCAGATATAATCATTTCTTATCTTTTCTGGAAGTGTAACACTCGTCGGTGTGTTGGAAGTGTCCCTCACGACGGAGAGCTCCAAATCCATCAGGTGTCGCTGGGATATCGGGATTGCATGTAGCCAGTAATTCTTTCTATATGCTTTCTAGATTATTATTCTAACTATTATCCTGGACAATTATCAAGGATTTCCAACCGTGGTGCTCAAAAATCTGTCTTAGACATGATGCAAGACATGACAGTAACTTGACGAGTAAAATCAAAATCAGCCGCGGGAATACAGGTCATGCAATACATGTGCTACTAATAGCCTTGATCGGGACAGTTACAGGAATTCTCAAGTCAGTAGTGCGCTACGTCGAGCCATTATCAGGATTATCAGGATCGGGAGTACTAGGGTTACCAGTACAGTGTCAGGATTATCAGTACAAGATCAAGATTCAGGAGTTTATTTAAAATGTACAATCACTAGATCATGTCAGGAAATCAGGATCAATATCAAGAATGTCATGTTCAGAAAAATAACCAGGATTAACTAAAATAACGGGATTAAAGAGAACTAGAGAATCATCAAGAGTTAATCATGTTAAAGAGAATACTTGCATACATGCACATAAATTAACAATCCAGGGTTGGCGCATAAAATCAGACAAGAAAATAACATCTGCGCACAATGGGTCAAAACCACTATTGACGCACAAATGACCAAAACGGGTATTGGCGCACAAATGGTCAAAACGGGTATTGGCGCACAAATCACTAATTCAGACAGTTCTGGCGCACTTTGATACAAAAGTGCTCTGAGCCAAAGGTGTACAATCACACTAAAGCGCACTTCTGGGATATTGGCGCACAATGATAGAAGTGCGCGGGCCAGGAGCTTGTTGTATAACTCTGTGGGACTAAATAAGTTATCATAACTCAACAAAACATATGCTTAGATAGGGTCCACACATGAACCAAATCTCAACAAGCAATATACTGTGTATATACCGCACTGTACCGCCAGACCCTCATAATATGTCCTGTTATTAAATCTCCAAATCCGAAATACTAACAATTTATCGTCGTTGTTATTTTGGGCTCTGTTTTGAGCCCAACCAACTTCGTCGTCTTAGCCGCAACTCTTGTGGGTGCTCTATGTCACTATAGACTACTCTCCCCACACCTCGAATTGAGACCGGAAAGCCAACACTATATGATGTGAGACTAAACTTTTTGTTAACTCCCTTTATATTGTTACAATATTCAATACTCAACCATATGCAAAATACAACATAACAATCTCCATCTTAGCAAACAAAAAAATTAACATATTATCATCTTCTTGACTATAGAGCAAAATTAGCATGCTCATCCGCACTATTGTGGGTGCCAATTATCTGTTGGTTTTCTCAAACACAAACAAATCTTGGACCACAACGTAATCTTTATATGAATCCACAGACAGTAAACATGTCAAGTCCTTGATTGCAGTTTGTGGCAATGTTTTTAATACGTACATGAAAATTAGGTTAAACAGTTTAATTAAAAAAAAAGAAAAAGAAAAAGAAAAAGAAAAAGAAAAACCTTTTGCACTTTGTATGTTGTTAATTGCAAGCTTTTGCTCATGTACCAGCAAGTGGCTTGAAGCATCTTTTACAAATAGCCAAAC
This sequence comes from Iris macrosiphon, assembly GCA_036927795.1. Classification (NCBI taxonomy): domain Eukaryota; kingdom Viridiplantae; phylum Streptophyta; class Magnoliopsida; order Asparagales; family Iridaceae; genus Iris; species Iris macrosiphon. Next base: position 198,622,116 of record JAYESA010000007.1, read on the forward strand.
CCTGCAACTTGTAACTTGCAAGTGGTTGGAACTTGAAAGTTCAAATTTCACCTATTTGGCAAACGTACGAGCACCGAATCGATAAAATGTCACAGCCGTAATAATGATGAGCAAGTTATGATCTAAGAAGAGAATTTGATTCTTATTATTCTAGGATCGTCTTCTTCCATGAGTTCTCATACGACATAAGCACTCTTGGGTGGAGTGGGCCATCAATTGCCAGGTCTTTGAGTGCCTGACGTATCTTCTTGTTGGTACACTAGGCCGATCGAGACTCAGATTTTTAGGAACTGGACACTTGCGAAGTAAGCCAAAAGGGATTTTTCTAAAAAGAATCATTTCACACATATTCCCGGTACTAAAGACACGAAATTACCGCGGCTCGTCTGTCCGATCTGCTGGTCTTTACGACTTCAGCATTCGCGATGGTCCTGATGAATCATATGAAACAAATTTCCACATGGTTTGGTAGATGCGTGTGAATACAACACTTGAACCAACTCACTGCTACAAACCACACACACACACAAATGGTAGACCAGCCTTGTCCCTCTTGCCGGCTATAAATCTCTTTTCGGTTACACTGTTTGTTAGCGACGTCTATAACAACAAAGTTCACGGAAAACATGGCAATAGCACTTATAGGACAAATTTGAATTCATGTCAAGTTATAATATGCGGGTACAGGGACAACAAATTTAAAATATGACATTAAATTTAACTATGTAATAATCTTGTTTATTGGCTACACAAAAAATCTTTTCCCAAGGGACCGTTTTAGTGAGCACAGTAGTGGTTATCCTACAGCAAGGACCGAGGAAGAATTTTAGTTTATTTCGGACTGGACTTAAAATGTCTTAAAAAAAATTTCGTAAGAGAGAAGTGTTTGTATAGGAAGAGAGGGGGGGGGGGGGGGGGGGGGGGGGGGGGGGGGGGAGTTCTGGAAAAGAGAGTTTGCAAAACACATTACTAATCAATGTAGAGTGTACGTAAGATAGTATGAGAAAGAGGTGAGCTAGAAATTTGAAAAGAAAAAGAGTTGGACTACTGGAGTGTGGATTGCTGTGGACTAAAATTTGAAGAAGAAAAAAAATAGATATAGACTGCCATGTATAAAAAAAATAAAAAATAAAAATATTTGTGTGACGCATAGCAGAATGTATTAAGACAATCTTATATTTACAGTAAGAAATGAAGAGCATACCTGTAAATTAGAACACAAGATTTGTTTGATACACAACATAGACCGAAGAAATGACCTTTTGAGTTGTTTAAGGTACCTAGATATCAAAATAGTAAAAATATCTCTTCACAATTAAAACTGAACAATCAGACTTCCTTTACGTACATCTCTAGACAAGCTAACAAAGTTGCGCATGTATTAGCAATAAGTAGCTTATCCTCATCTATCTCTGATGCGGTTCAAATTTTCAATGAACTGCCAAAATGTATTCTGGATCATGTCTCTCAAGATATGACAATCGGACAATCAGACTAATGAATAATTTCTTATTCGCAAAAAAATAAAAAAATAAAAATAATAATAAAAATAATAAACAAATATCGTAATGCTGGATATGCTGGAATCCAACCCAATCCAACCCATCCCAGCCCACCAATGGCACCGCCATTGTCCTACAGTAAGTTCTTGTGTTTATGCTTGTGGTCCTTGTATGGCATAATTACCAAATTCTAGATGTTCTCCACCCTGGCTGTTATGTTCCGAGCTAAACTTGTATAATAGCTCCATTCGGTAGCTATGAACACACCCAATTGTTCCATTACTCATTGATTGATAGGACACAAATAAGAGGAAATGCATGCATTCGTCTGATCTCTTCTGGGGCTACACTACCGGCGGCGTTCTCCAGGCCCGGCTCCGAGGCTAACCGCAGTGTCGAAAAGAGTTACAATCTGCACCCAGGGCCAGCAGACAGGACTTTGGACTTGGACAACCTCTCTGCCAGAACAAACCTTCAGTCCCAACATGACCCGCAAGAGGCCGGAGTTGCAGATGACCCCCCATGCATAAAGAAGCATCTCACAAGAGGCCAAATCAAGGAACAATTAAAATCAGCTCCGGGTAGGACGACTCAATCCTCCAAGCCGGCTTTGCTTGCACCGATGACAATACAATGAGAGCCTACCTAGCCTGGCCTAGCCTAGCCTAGCCTAGCATATCCAGCACACATTCTTCCCCCAATTCTTCCAGGATCAGACCACCTATCTGGACTTGGATCTCGCTCCTCTCTTCCTGGAACTGGCTCCAGTCCTTTCTTGATTCGAGGAAATCTAAGCTTATCAAGTTATTAACGAGCGCCAAATCTCCCCATTGGCTCTCCCATGACCATGCTGTCTCTTCCATTTCGTCTCCATTCCTCTCCTGACTTGCTGCTAGAGGAGGAAGAGAGAAGCGGATAGTACCATCCCCTATATGGGAATTGAGACCAGAGATTGATTGGTTCTCCTCCACCATTTCCACTCGGGATACTGAAATCATAGCACAATGTTAAAATCCATGCCATGTAGTCATAGTAGTAAGAATAAGAAGAAACAAGCATGACCACTTACAATGGTTTTGAACAGAGGAGTCTTCATCAGAGTACCGGTCGAGCACCGACACCGGACTAAGCTGGCATTCTTCTCCGGCATGTCTCTTGGTTCTGACCTCAGGGAAACAATGTGATAAGCCGCCCAACCTTCTGTAACGCGGAGCTCTGTCGATCCAATCCAGAGCTCTCTTGACGACCTCCCAACACCCGAGTTTGTCGGGGAGGCATCTCCATGCCCCGCCTTTCCTTTCCCGGGAGCATCGCTCGTTTCGCCGCCTCCAACACACGAATGCGGCTTGAGATCGAGCATTAGCGTCGAGAAAGAAAGGCTCTTGCTCCTCCTCTAGCACCTCGGAGAGCCTCCTTGGCCGCGATTTGCGAGGAGAAGCCATTAACAGTAGTGGGAGAAACAAAACATCAATGTACGAAGATCCCGTCAATATAACAACATCCTTCACTTGACGGTACGGGGATGAGGAGGACTGTTCCAGGCTGCCTCGGCATACACTTATTTCTATGCCATCGAGTGGAGGAGAATCAACGGCTCACTGAATAATAGTTTCCCCTTCCCCAGAGATTGAAGGCTGGCGAAACAAAACCACGATGATGCACCTACTTGAGGCCTGTTTATAGGCAGGCACACTTCACCAGCGTTCTAATGAAATGGTACAGTTATGATACCCAAGCATGCTATAGATGTTTAACGGACTGAAAAGGATTGTTTCCCAATCCCTTTTTCCTTGCACATGCCTTTCTACGTATATGACACCTCTATAGTTGCAATCTGCACACATACCCTTCTCAAGCCACAAAAGTCTACATCATTACTTTTATAACCTCTCATCATAAATTCTCTCCAACTATCTTGGTGAATCATAGAGCTACTATTATTCTTCGTTAAGATAACATATATATATATATATATATATATATATATATATATATATATATATATATATATATATTTTGCAAGGTAATCGGGATCAATTTATTCATGGTCAGAAAGTAGGTTGGCCACATCACGAAGAATGTGGACCAAGGTACATAATGGT
>JAYESA010000007.1:198630719-198762704 GCA_036927795.1 Iris macrosiphon
ACGACCACCATGTGACACTGTTGAAAATATTTGGCTTTTATTATATTGACAAGATACATTTTATGCAACACGATAGAGGCTTAATCTTCAGTTTAGTTGAGCGTTGGTGGCCCGGACGAAATACCTTCCAGCTACCATTTGGAGAGATGAGTATTATTCTAGCAGATGTGGCAAATATTTTTGGTTTACCTATTACGGGCGAACCTATAATATTTGATAAATTAATTTTTGCCGACACTATGATTACAAAGTACCTAGGTGTGGAGGTGCCGCGTAATAAACGTAGTAAAATTTTTGTGATGTTTACGTGGCTCCGTCATAATTTTTTGCACCGAGATCGTATTGGTGATCAAGTTATCTCAGTGGATGAGGATCGGGTAAGTATGCTTATTTTTGCAACTTATGTTATTATTTACATAATATATTTTTAATTTAATTTAATGCATATAATTTTTTTATCATTTGTTTAGGTCATTGCTTCCACCAGAGCCTACTTGCTAGGTTTATTAAGGGAATGTTGTTTCCAGACTCATCAGATTTAGTTGATTTATGTTTTCTACCTTTTTTGGTAGCCTGGCCGCACCTGCGCGCCACGCTTGGGTAGCGTCAGTGTTGGCATATTTATATAGTTCTATGAAATATTTTGTACAATTTGAAGACATGAATGCAACGAAGGTAAATTTATGTGGTTGCGCGACATTAATACATGTATGAAAATATGTGCACTTATATCATATGAAAAGTTTTACTTAATTTCATTTACATTAAAAATATATGCACTTATATTATATGCTCGTATTTTCTAGGTTTGGTTCTACGAGCACTTTCATATTGGTAGGCCAGTCTCCCGCATTAATACCGACGTTGGTGTCTTTCCGTCAGCTTTACGGTGGACTACGGATGTAGCAGATCAACTACACTGTGAACATGTGGTTATCTCTTTATACCGGGTCAAATTTGATACACTAAATTATAACGAGGTAAAATATATGTATTATTATTTTATAAAGCCATTATGACCATTATCTTATAATTTTTTGTCATAAAATAGATGACATACTGTCCGTACCGGCTTGAGCATAATCCTACTGAAATACAAACAACAACCTATGACCTTAGTGTTTATAGTTGTTCCCTAATATTCGACGGTAAAATTATGTATCATCCATCTGATCGCGTTATGCGACAATTCTGGGTGAAACAAAAGATTTTCGATGAGCCACCATGTTTAAACCGTAGTAGAGGGAGTGCAACTAAAAGAGCAAGCAAAATGATTCCACAGTAGAATTCTAGATTCGAGACACAGCCCACAGTACAGTCGTCTCAACTAATGGAATCTATAGATGCGGGTAAGTTATTTAAAAAGTTGTACAAAATAAAATTTTCAAAATTATATAAAATTATACGCTCATATTTGTGTAAATGGTGTAGAATTAGGTGATATTGCCTATAGATCTTGGTGGGGAGCTCCTCTTATCAGTAATTGATCCTACCGATATGAGGAGTTGCGATTCCAACATCGGGCCGTTGATGAAGCTAGTTATCGTGAATGGTATCAACGTGTAATTGAGAAGGTACGTATTTTATTGATAAAAATATTTGTCTCCATAGTTTTTTTCTACGAATTAATTGGATTCTACTTAATATTTCAACTTCCAAATTTGAATATAGCATGTGAAAATCATCCAGTGAGAGACTCGTTGAGCACAACAGTAAGATCATTTTTGGATGATGTACAAGCAATTCTGACTCCACCGAACCCTCTGTTACATATTCCACCGGATTATCCTCAAGGCTTGGTTAGCCGATGGCAAGCACGTCCACGTAGAAAGTATCCTCATGTTTGGCATATGGATAGCCCGCCTCAACAAGATGACGAGGTCCCTCAGTAGGCTGACCAGGGAACTTCCCAACAGGCTGACCAGGGCACTTCCCAGTGGGCTGGCCAGGGCACTTCCCAGTGGGCTGGCCAAGGCATTTTCCAGTGGGCTGGCCAGGGCACTTATCAGTGGGAGGGCGAGGGGAAGCCACAGGCACGTACCCCACAGATGGACCGAGAGGCGGGCGATGGAACGTCACAGCCTGGTGGTGACTATTAGAATTATTACATGCAGATGACCACTTCTATAATTGAGCACCACAGTTTGAGACAACTACTCAGTTATTTGTGACTCCAACTGCGCTGGTGTAGACACAGGAGACTGATGAATTTGACCCATAGACACCATTGCCTGGGGAGAGACCCGAGGATACAATAGCAAGAAGAAATAGACTAGGTCTTAGGCCAAGGCCTCGTAGGAATTATGACAGGATAACAAGAGGCAGAGAATAAAATTCTTGTACTGATAGATTTTATTAGAAATTTATGTATTAGAAATAAAATTACATCAACTTATAACTTTTCTAAGAAAATCTATGCCAATGCATTTATTCTCTTGGTTGGTTGGTACATCTTCTTCGATTGTGTCCTAAACCATTACAGTTGCTACATCGGAGATCTCTTGATGAATGATCCTTCGTCATGATGCGGTTCTTCTTTGGTCTTTCTGCTTTCCGTTGTACATCTGGTACTCCAATGTCGCCTATAACCAATGTACTTTGAATGTTGTAAGGGACTGGAATTGGCTCCAGGTGCGGCTCATATACGCTTCTTAATGTTTCTTTGGAAAAAATACCTAGATAAAAACTCTCGATGCTAATATTTTTAGAATTACAAGCATAACATGTACACATGGCAGACAAGTATGATACCATTTAAAACATGTACAATATTTTTCATCTAAGTTAACAACATATGTTCTGTTTGTTTCACGATCTAGTATTTTAAACAAATAACCAACTATACTAAATATTTGCAGCTGGTGTCCTTTTCTTGTGATACTGGCCATAGTATTTAACATCTTCGGACAATAATCAGTTGCAAGATTTTTAGCTTTTTGTCGATTTTTGTCGTGAAGTGTTATAATTTTGGCTCGAATACCATCAAGTAGTGTTGTTATTGGTTTATCGCGTAAGTTTTTAACCCAGTTATTGAAGCATTCAGCAATGTTTGATGTGTTAATATCTAATCTAGGACAAGGAAAATAAACTGTTATCCAGTGTGATAAAACACGATTCATCATTTACTCCAACAAACCAATTGTAAACATCGATATTTTCAGCCTTAATTATTTCAAACAAATATTCGCATCTGTCTCATTATAACATCTTGCAAGGTAGTCTAATTTACGTTGAAAATAAGACAGTCTACATACTTGTTTTAAATTTTGTCTAAAATGTTGAATACAATAAAAATAAGGTGATTCTGGAAAAGTAGCACGCATGACATTTATTAATCTTTTCTGTTTATCTGATATAAAATAAATTGTATCCCACGCATTAAAACTACCTTCAAAAGATGTTTTCAAACCGTTTAAAAACCAAGTCCAAGAATCCGTGTTTTCGCTCTCAGCAACAGCATAATCAATTGGATATAATTGATAGTTTGGATCATGAGCACACGCGATAAATAAAATACCTTGAAATTTAGATGAAAGAAATGTAACATCAGTACTAATCACATATAAACATCCCCTTAAAAAGCCATCAATGCATACCTTGAAACAAATAAAAATTCTTTGAAACTTATTATTTTCTGTAGTCTTTATATAACATCTGCTACCTGGATTTGTTTCAATGATTGTAAAAGCATACTCTTCAAGAGTACTATATGCATCAATATAACTATAATTTATTTCTGATAGAGCAATTTCTCTAGCTTTCCAAGCTTTACAATATTTAATATGTATTCGGTGGTCCCTATAGATATCATTTATAATATGCGATGGACTATACAAATGATTATCACGAATTTTATCAATAATCTTATTCTTAACCCATTGTAAGTCCACCTAAACAAGAATGTACATTTTCTAGCGTACTAATGACGAATGTTTCGTCGTTGCCAATGGCTTTAGCGTACACTCTCCAATTACAACTAGAAACGTTACATTTATATACAATTCCACTGGCATTGTTTCTAGTTTTCCTGCAACAATTTTTTTTTGCAATTGTATATCACTAATAAAACTTCTAAATGCATGACAATTCATAAATTCTCTTCCAATGAATAAATTGTTTAAACTATCAACATTATCATCAAATACATCATCTATATTTTCTATTAAATTATCACTATTTTTATATTCGGTATTACCATCATCTACTCTATCTTCTTCTTTAGTAAATGAAATAACTTGGTGAGAAGAACTAGGAGCACTACTAATTCTTGGTGGTGGTGGTGGTGGAGTCACAAAAATATTAATATACGCTGATTGTATATTAAATTCAAGAATAAATTTCCATGCTTCCTCACTAACTAAATTTATACAATTAGATAGATAAATATGTACCAATAAAAATTCATAGTCAATAGAAATTTTTTCATTTATTGGATTACGTAAATTATCAAACAAAATATTTCGATCAATTAAAAGAACTTCAACTAAACCTCCTTCATAAACTAACCCATTTAGTACACCACCAAACGAGCATAGTATTGTTATACTTCGATCCATGGCAACAAGAAAATGGACTTCAAAGATTGTATATTGAACTGAGCTTCTCCTGTGTGGAAAGAAACAAACTTCGTATGGAAAGAGATAAAAAATTTGATTGCAATGTTTGATATGCTGATATCAAACAAATACTACGTTTATATAGGTAACTTCGAACCAATCGTTAGACGAACGTTGGATATGAACGTTGAAAAAAATAAGAGCCGTTGAAAGAGCCGTTGTGAAATAGCCGTTGGACATAAACCAACTACTAAACCAACAATCCATAGACCCAGACCCAATTTTAAACCGAAATAAAAACCAAATCATTCCCCAACCTATTATTTGTCTTTCTTCTTTACTTAGTCTTTTTTTTAATATAAAAAAAACAAAACCATTAAAATAAACAGAAAATTAGATGACACAAATAAATACTAATTTTTATTTTTTTTATTTTTTATTTAGTTTTTTTTTTCTTATCAAATATTGCAATAGCCGTTTTTTTTTCTTTAAGGAACATTTTTATTTACAATTTTCTAAAAAAATAAAATAAAATATTTTAATTTTTTCTAAATTTTTCTTTACAATTAATTAATTTTAATTTTATTTCTTTAAAATAAATTTAATTAAACCAAATTCCAAAACTAAACTAAAAAATAAATAAATCAAAGCATAACTAATTAAAAAAATAATAATAAAACAAATCAAATCAAACCAAACCAAACCAAACCAACCAAATCAAACCAATCCACCCAAACCAACCTGTGAGCCCCTACAGCCATTTTTCGCCAACATAGTTGGCCGAAATTGTGCAAGTACAATTTCGGCCAACAGTGTTGGCTGAAATTGGGCTTGTGGGATCCACTTTGATTTTTTTTGCCTACATAAATTTTGTTTTGCTAAATAACTATAATTTTATTTTGCTAAAGTAAATTTTGTATAAAAGAAAAGATAAGTTTCTCAATGTTTGTTGCTGCAAATCTTCCTTCTTCAAATGCATGCCTAGCTCGTCAGAGAATGTCAGAAAAAGGATGTGGAACGGCGTTAACGAGGGATTTATAGTCTCCTTCAATGATGATGTCACTGGATTTTTTTTCATTCTACTGAGTAGGATGGCAAGCCTAAATCCAATGGCCGAGAGTTGAAAAGCTTGTATGAAACATGCCATTTTCATCTCTAATAATTGCAGGTTTTTGGAAGACTAATTTTGATGGTGCCTACCAAGAGGGGAAGGAAAGAGTTGTCCTACGTGTTGGTCATCCTATAGACATGGTATGAGCTTCTTGCAGCAAGGATGGTACATCTATATCAAATGGCATATTATTGAAAATATAGGCATTCCTCACTTTCCAAATAAACCAACAGAGATGAGAGAAGGAGGCAAATGATTCCATGTCCCGTACTTGGAGAAAATGCTGGCAAACCTCTATCATGGGGGATGGTCGATCTCTCACAAACTAGTTTGGCGACCGAACATTACAGTAATAAATGATCATCTGTTTCTGGTTCAGTTTAGATAACCTATATAACTGAGATAGCAAATTAAACTATTTATTTATATTTATTTATTATTTAGTTTGTACGTTCTCTGCATTTCTCTGCATTGCATGACATATGAACTAGATATATGAAATTATGTTTCTAAAATACAAATTTATTTCACAAATAATTTTTTTTTTTGAAAGTTTATGGAAAGACCAATGCTCCCTTTCCAAGTGTTCAACTTTTGACTACATCATATTATCTGATAGTTTCGATGCAGTCTTACAGATCTCTGATTAACTTAATGGGAGAATTATACAAAGGTAACAACATACTTGGAGGTATACATTTTTGGTAAGAAAAGAGCCAAGGAAACTATCCATAGCCAAAAGCAAATGGTCCCAAGTTTGTCACTAGCCAATGAACCAACCATGTGTGTGTGCATGAAGAGAGCAATGGGTAGGAAAAAGTTGAATTTGATATCTTATGCCTGCAGAATGTGTTCAATCTCATGATCCCTTCTATATCAATATATAATCCAAATATCATAGATATTATTAGTTTTTTGGACTATTTTTTTTTTTTGTCTAAAAATATCATTATTTAAAGGTAAAAACGTTATTTACTTCACTCAGAAACTCAAAATTTTATACTAATCTTAAACCATCATAATTCTCTCTTACCTGTGCCCTTTCCTCCCCTAACTGAATATTGCACAAGCAACACGTGTGGCCCGACTATTAGGTGACACAAAGCACAGATGAAACTAGAGGACAGTGATCAGGGTTGGCCCTGACCCAGGACAGCCATGACGACCATCCAGGACCCACGGACTAGAGGGACCAAATTTTTTTATTTTAAACATATATTTATTAATAATTTTGTATCTAAAATAGAACTAGTATGTGTCATGGGCCTCTCATAACACAAAATAATTATGGTGCAGTGGTAATTATATTAAACTTGTACTCCAGAGGTCCTAGGTTCAATTATTGGTGCTAGTTTTTTTTAAACTTACTTTTATTTCAGTCTTTAGTTTTTTTACATTATATATGAGGGCCCCATTTTGAAAGTCGGCCTAGGGTTCCCATGAACTCAGGACATCTTTTTTTTTAACTTACTTTTATTTCAATTTTTAATTTTTTTATATTAATTATATATGAGGGCCCCATTTTGAAAGTCCGTCTAGAGCCCCCATGAACTCAGGGTCGACCCTGACAGTGATAACAAGCTTAATTTGAAACAAATTCTTCTATTTGGCACGCGCCTGCGTGCACCTGTGTGCACGACGAAGAGGGATAGGGGGAGGCTGAGCGGTAGGGGTGGAGGGTTCGGCGGTCGCGCGGAGGTGTAAACCCCCTCAACCAAATTAGAGTTTTGTTGTAATTTTAAAGAACTGATAATAGGGACAAACCAAGATAATTTAAATTTTGTAAGAAGATCGTAAGTACCCTATGCCATAGTGCAACCATGATTATACAAGGGAAATTAACTTCGCCTTGCGCAAATAAGCATTTAATTAATTAATTGACTTATGGCTAATTTCACCTCAACTGGACCTGACTAAACCGGATCCTTGGACCCTGGCCGGCCCAAACCCCGAGACCAATTCCAAACCTCATCCCTATATAAATACATAACTTCTCCATATGAAACCCTAAACCAACAAAGCCTTACCAAAACCCTAACCCTAGCCGAATACTCCTCCTCCTTTGCACCAACCATCACCACCACCCCCCATACATTGCCGACCGCCACCCCCCATACACAGCCGACCGCCCCATACATTGCCGACCGCTGCCCCGATACACAGCCAACAACCCCCATACAATGCCGACCGCTGCCCCCCATACACAGCCGAACACCCCCCATACATTGCCGAATGCTGCCCCCCATACACACCCGACCACCCCCCATACACAGCCGACCACCGCCTCATACACAGCCAATGACCGCCCCATACACAGCCGACCACTGCCCCGTACACCCCCGACCCGCTGCCCCCGTACACCCCCGACCCACTGCCCCCGTGCACCGTTGCTGCACCTGCTACAGTTCTGCCGACGCTGCTACAGTCTCGCCGGAGTACACCTCGACAAGAGCATACCCTGTCCGAGCAAGCCACGAAGAGGTAACCACGTCAAACCCCGCTTCTTCATGTAAATATCGTAGCATCATATCGACGTGTCAATAATGGTTAATATTAAACACCACCCTAACTATATGCAAATTGGATTAATGAATAATAAGGTTTAGAATCTGTGTATTTACTAGCAAACCCTAAATCATGAGGCATAACGCCAAGGACTTGCATCTCCACCCTAAACTCGGTACATAAACCACATGTAGTGAACATAGAAACCAAGGAGCGTGTTTGCACAGAACAGCGATCGAGGTCAGACCGTAACTTGAACTTATTATCCCAAGGGCCAGGATGATCGAGTACAGAACCCGTGTGCACCCTAGCTAAGCGCACATGTGACGCTGTATTCGAACAGACGGAAACTTGCGATAATATTCAAGCAGCGCGTTGTAATCATGAACATTTAATGTTTAGCGTCTAATATTAGATTGTTATATTATATTTGTGTTTAGGACCTTTGGATCAGCCGGAAGATACTGCAGGAACCAGCTTCTGGCATTCACAGCTTCAGGACCCAGACAAGATACCTTGCCATATTTACTGTCTAAATTAAATTATGCATATGTTGTATTGTATTCTTGTTGTTTTTACTTTATACAACTGTGCGCGTCCGAGATTGACTCGGGTGCATTCGATGGATACGTCGATGATAGTATACTTGACCTAGTCATTAGCAGACCCACCCATTGGATGATACCCTGTTATCGTCTGAGACCTGACACCTTACACGTTCACTGAGACATATTCATATTGGGATATGGGTTTACGTACTCGACTAGCTATCGTTGCGTGTGACCTACATCACGGTTAGTGCGTAGTTCAGTTTACATTGTATTGATAGAGACTTGGCATATAGATACGTGGTATGCACGTCGAGTAGTCGACTTGCGTATCTACATTGGGCGGGGAGGACATTAGTAGGCGTATGGGATACTCCCATTGGATTCTGTTGTATCCAGAGGAACCACGGAACCAATGACTCCATTTATACTGCTGCCACGTTCTTCGGAGCGATATGGACGATATATTGTACTGCTGCCACGTTCTTCGAAGCGATATGGCCGATATACTGCACTGCTGCCACGCTCTTCGGGGTGTTGGACGTTATGCCTATGCCTACCCATACGTACCAAAGTTGTCCTCACATTGCATTCACTTAGATTGGTTAGCACACCCTATATTGTGTTTATTTTATTCAGTATTTATATATGGCATGCTTCTATGTATCTTGTTATGTCCCTCTGAGGACCTGGTACCTTTCCAGATTTGGACGAGGCTTACTACCCCACAGTATACGGCCCAGGACAGGAGACGGGATTCGCTAGTGCAGAGGAGTTAGAGGTTCTACCTTTGGAGTTGCCGTGATCACTTGGTAGGCCTACTGCCTAGGGTTGAGAGCATCATTATCCAGGCAGCTGATGCCTTAGTCTTTATCTTTTATCATTCATTTCAGTACTTTCTTTCTTCATAGTAGTGGGTTTGTTCCCACCAGACATTATCGGTTGTACTATGATATCTTGAGACTAGCATTTATCTTCTAGCAGTTTATTTTATATTCTTGCAGCTTACATTGTGGATGAGATTAGTTACTTGTTGATTCATTGTTATGGGACATGTTAGTATTTTAGGACAATGTAGCACTCTTTGTTAGGATCCATTAAATTGGGATATCCTCGGAGATGTGTCAGCTGGCTATTGCCACGTGGCCTAGTTCCATGTATTTTGGGACTGGGGCGTGACATGGTTTTAGTGGTGGCCCATGCAGGTCCTCTTTTTGACTTTTTGCTTGTGGTATGGTAACGTACCCAGCGAGCCTGCAATAGGATAGAAGTTACTAGATCTCATCCACTTTTTGATTCTTCTTTGAACTTCCTTCATACTGCTTCTAAATATATGCATCTTGTTTGTTGTTCGTACCCTTCTAACGAAGTCCTATCTCTTGCAGCAAGATAAATTTGCACAGTGGACGAGGAGCACCCCTTGCCGCGGTGCCAGATAACACCACTCAATGAGAGGAGGTACCCCAAGGGCAACCCCCGCTACAAACCCCGCTGATACATTGGCATGAGACATTGCGGGGCGATCCTACACCGCAGCCTGAGGGACAGACTTCCCAAACAATCCCCACGCAATATTGTGATGGCCAGACTTCAGGAGCTACACCGATGCCGCAGACTGAGAGGCCGACATCTGAGGAGACGCCTATTGCACAGCCAGAGATTCCACTACCACAGCCTCCACCTTATCCACCCCAGATGCCACAGCTAGATGGCCAGCCACAGATGCTTCAGTTTTTCTAGGCAATAATGAAGCACAGTGGCAGCAGACAGAGACATTGAGACAGAGTCTGATATCAGTACTAGAGAGGACACCTGTCCCAGCACCCATACCATCACCTCCACCAGCCCAGACAGGTGGCACTGTTAGATGGTTCCGACAGATGGGACCAGATACTTTCTCAGGAAGTGAGACTGCAGAACAGATCTCCGATTGGGTCGCCAACACGGAGATGTTACTAGAGGCTTCACAACTGCATCCAGACCTTTGGATGACCGCAGTGAGGGCCCAACTAAAAGGCAACGCCCATCACTGGTGAGATTCCATTGAGCGCAGTGTAGGCAAGAACCAGACTTGGGAACAATTCCTGGAATACTTTCATGCAAAGTATTTCCCAGCTACAGTTAGGAATGCCCTGTACTCACAGTTCCTACATCTAGAACATGAAAATATGACTGTTGACGCCTATGACGCGGAATTCAGCCACCTTAGCATATTTGGTGCCGTCTTGATACCCAATGACCTCGAGAAAGCTCAGAGATTTCATCATGGCCTCAATTTCGAGCTACAGATGTATACCACCACACAGGCAAGGATTTCTTATGAAGAGGTTCTTGCGGAGGCGGGAATCCAGGAGGCCATCGTCAGAGGAGCTAGACGTTCCAGCACGACTACACCAGTCAGAGCACAGCCCGGAGCAGGAGGACCGATCCGACGTCCCGGAGCACAGACACAGCAAAAGGCGATGCCATACCAGCAAAAGGAGCTTCCGACTTGCTACCATTGTGGTAAGAGAGGACATTACGAGAAGGATTACAGAAGGAGACTGAGGACATGCCCGATTTGTGGGTCAGACCAGCACCAAGTTCGAGACTGCCTGCAATGCAGAGAGACAGCACCACCAGTCGGACAGAGGCCAACCGCACCAGTTCCAAGAATACTACCACCACCAGGAGGCCATCGTCCACTAGCACCCGGAGGATTTCAAAGGGGACCACCCTTGGCCCCACAGGAGGCGCAGTTCGATCGAGCTCGACAGCAGACCGGAGGACAGAGGCACGGACTGGCCTTTGCATTAGCAGCTACCGAAGAGGAAACAGAAGGAGAAGCTATCACAGGTACCATCTTGGTTGCATCACTACCTGCAACTGCATTGTTTGATTCTAGAGCTACATTATCATTTATATCTAGTAGATTCGTAGAAATGCATAGAGTAGCAACTTCCCCCTTACCTACGAGTTGGAAGATTCTTACCGGAGGAGGTATCGTGTCGGTTACCAGCACTATCAGAACGTGCTCAGTAATTGTATGTGGTAGAGAGATGAAAGCACGATTCTTGGTATTTCCTATGCCGTACTTTGATGTTGTGTTAGGCATGGACTGGTTAAGCCAGTATAACGACGTACTGAACTGTCGGAAGGGTAGCGTCACTTTTAGACCGCCAAATCAACCGGAGTTCGAGTACATGCGAGGAACCGTCGAACAAGGAGTAGGACAGATGGCGGGAACTTGCATGACTATGGAGATTGCACCACCGCCAATAGTTGCAGAATTCAAGGATGTTTTTCCTGAAGACTTGCCAGGCTTACCGCCAGACAGAGACGTGGAGTTCACCATCGAACTAGTACCCGGAGCAGCACCGGTATCTTCTAATTTATACCGATTGACGAAGAAGGAGTTAGATGAGCTGAAGCTATAATTAGAGGAGTTGCAGAGCAAGGGATTTATCCGTCCTAGTGTATCACCATGGGGAGCACCAGTAATTTTTGTGCCTAAGAAGGATGGAACAGTACGTACGCGTATTGATTATAAAGCCCTTAACGCTTTAACTATCAAGAAAAAGTACCCCCTGCCGCGGATTAACGATCTATTCGACTAGTTAACAGGAGAAGTGGTGTTCACCAAGATCGAATTTAGATTGGGCTATCATCAAGTAAAGGTGCGAAGAGAAGACATTCAAAAGACAGCATTCAGGACTCGTTATGGTCACTACGAGTTCTTAGTAATGCCTTTTGGACTAACGAATGCACCTGCTGTATTTATGAACTTGATGAACAGAGTATTCCACCAATACTTAGACCAGTTCATGGTAGTCTTCATCGATGACATCTTGGTGTATTCAAAGAGCCACGAGGAGCACGAAGAGCATCTGAGACTAGTGTTAGAGACGCTGAGGAGAGAGAGGCTTTATGCTAAACTGAGCAAGTGTGAGTTTCTCCTAGATCATGTCTCTTTCCTTGGACATGTCATCTCAGGATATGGAATCTCAGTAGATCCAGCAAAGATTTCATCTGTAGAGACATGGCCAACCCCTACCAATGTCTCGGAAGTGAGGAGCTTTCTAGGACTTGTCGGATATTACCGGAGGTTCGTAGAGAACTTCGCAAAGATTGCAGAGCCGATGACCCGCTTGACCCAAAAGGAACAGGAGTTCACTTGGACAGAGGAGTGTCAGAAGGCATTCGATGAGTTGAAGAAGCGCTTGACTACAACACCCATCTTGACCATACCATCTAGACCCGGAGGATTCGTGATCTATAGCGATGCATCCGGGAAAGGATTAGGATGTGTTTTGATGCAGCACGGAAAGGTTGTAGCCTATGCTTCTAGACAGTTGAGGACACATGAGAAGAACTATCCCACCCACGACTTGGAACTTGCTGCAGTGATTTTTGCTTTAAAGCTTTGGAGGCACTATTTATATGGAGAAAGAGTGGAGATATTTACTGATCATAAGAGCCTAAAGTACGTCTACACCCAGAAGAAGCTGAACCAGAGACAGAGGCGTTGGCTCGAGGTAATGACAGACTTCGAGATCGAGCTACAGTACCATCCGGGAAAGGCCAACGTAGTAGCTGACGCGTTGAGCAGAAGACCCATGGCATTTTTCATGACCACCCAACAACAGCTGTTGAGAGAGCTAGAGCAGATGGGTATAGAGTTTGTTATGTCCGGAATAGATGGACAGTTGTCGAGTTTTCAGTTGCAGTCGACAATAGTGGAGAGAATCAAGGCAGCCTTACCGACAGACGCCATATTTCAGAGGCTTAGACAGAGGATGGAGGCTGGATTACAGACATGACTGAGAATACATGAAGATGGGACTTTGAGATGCGAAGATCGTCTCTATGTTCCAAATGGAGAACTTCGTCATGAGTTGATGACAGAGGTACACAGTTCAACTTATTCTATTCATTCAGAAGGCACGAAGATGTACAGGGACTTGAGACAGTACTACTGGTGGCACGGAATGAAGAGAGAGATAGCACGCTTTGTGGCCAAGTGCCTGGTGTGTCAGCAAGTCAAGGCTGAGCATCAGAGATCTGCAGGATTGCTTCAACCACTCCCTATACCAGAGTGGAAATGGGAGCACATCACCATGGACTTTGTTACAGGCTTTCCGAGGAGTCCTAGTGGTCGCAATGCAGTATGGATAATTGTGGATAGACTAACCAAGTTCGCACACTTTTTACCCTTTAGAGTTGGGTAATCGACGGACGCCTTAGCAGATATGTATATGAGGGAGATTGTGCGACTACATGGAGTGCCAGTTAGCATCGTGTCTGACAGGGATACGAGGTTTACGTCTTACTTTTGGCGGAGTATGCAAGAGAGTCTTGGTACTCGCCTGAAGTTTAGCACAGCGTATCACCCATAAACTGATGGCCAATCGGAGCGCACCATTCAGACGTTAGAAGACATGTTGAGAGCGTGCATGCTAGATTTTGGAGGATCGTGGGAGGATTATTTGCATCTGGTCGAGTTTTCCTACAATAACAGCTATCAAGCGAGCATCCAGATGGCTCCTTAAGAAGCGTTGTATGGCAGGAAATACTATTCTCTAGTATATTGGAGTGATAGAGGCGAGCGACAGATTCTCGGACTAGAGTTGGTTGTTCGTACAGTGGAGAAGGTGAAGAAGATCCAAGGTCACCTACGAGCAGCACAAGACAGGCAGAAGCATTGGGCGAATGCGCATCGACGACCCTTAGAGTTTTAGGTTGGAGATCACGTATTCCTAAAGATCTCGCCTACTCGAGGGACTATCAGATTCAGAGGCCGAGGAAAGCTGAGTCCGAGGTACATTGGACCATTCGACGTATTAGAACGTGTAGGAGAGGTTGCTTACAGATTAGCCTTGACTTTGGAAGGAGTCCATGACGTCTTTCATGTATCGCAGCTGAGGAGATACATACCGGATCCGAGTCATGTACTTGACTATTCAGAGATCACAGTCGGCCCGAGCTTGTCGTACCAAGAGGAGCCCGTTGAGATTCTGGATAGAAGTGAGAAGGTACTGCGAGGTCAGACCATTCCCTTAGTCCGTATCGCATGGAGACATCATGCACCAGGCGAATCGACTTGGGAACACGAGGAGGATATTAGACAGCGCTATCCCCACATTTTCAAAGGACTAGGAACGTATTAGCACCTTATTTATTCAGTTAGAAAATTCTTGTTATACGTACGTTTAATTTCGAGGACGAAATGCTCTAAGAAGGGTAGATTGTAAACCCCCTCAACCAAATTAGGGTTTCGTTGTAATTTTAAAGAACTGATAATAGGGACAAACCAAGATAATTTAAATTTTATAAGAAGATCTTAAGTACCCTCTGCCATAGTGCAACCATGATTATACAAGGGGAATTAACTTCGCCTTGCGCAAATAAGCATTTAATTAATTAATTGACTTTTGGCTAATTTTACCTCAACTAGACCTGACCAAACCGGATCCTTGGACCCTGGCCGGCCCAAACCCCGAGACCAATCCCAAACCTCATCCCCTATATAAATACATAACTTCTCCATATGAAACCCTCAACCAACAAAGCCTTACCAAAACCATAACCCTAGCCGAATACTCCTCCTCCTTTGCACCAACCATCACCACCACCCCCCATACATTGCTAACCGCCACCCCCCATACACAGCCGACCGCCCCATACATTACCGACCGCTGCCCCCATACACAGCCGACCACCCCCATACATTGCCGACTGCTGCCCCCCATACACAACCGAACACCCACCATACATTGTCGACCGCTGCCCCCCATACACACCCGACCACCCCCCATACACAGCCGACCACCGCCCCATACACAGCCAACGACCGCCCCATACACAGCCGACCACTGCCCCGTACACCCCCGACCCGCTGCCCCCGTATACCCCCGACCCGCTGCCCCCGTGCACCGCTGCCGCACCTGCTACAGTTCCGCCGCCGCTGCTACAGTCTCGCCGGAGTACGCCTCGACAAGAGCAGACCCTGTCCGAGCAAGCCACGAAGAGGTAACCACGTCAAACCCCGCTTCTTCATGTAAATATCGTAGCATCATATCGACGTGTCAATAATGGTTGATATTAAACACCACCCTAACTATGTGCAAATTGTATTAATGAATAATAAGGTTTAGAATCTGTGTATTTACTAGCAAACCCTAAATCATAAGGCATAACGCCAAGGACTTGCATCTCCACCCTAAACTCGGTACATAAACCATGTGTAGTGAACATAGAAACCAAGGAGCGTGTTTGCACAGAACAACGATCGAGGTCAGACCGTAACTTGAACTTATTATCCCAAGGGCCAGGATGATCGAGCACAGAACCCGTGTGCACCCTAGCTAAGCACACATGTGACGCTGTATTCGAACAGACGGGAACTTGCGATAATATTCAAGCAGCGCGTTGTAATCATGAATATTTAATGTTTAGCGTCTAATATTAGATTATTATATTATATTTGTGTTTAGGACATTTGGATCAGCCGGAAGACACTGCAGGAACCAGCTTCTGGCATTCACAGCTTCCGGACCCAGGCAAGATACCTTGCCATATTTACTGTCTAAATTAAATTATACATATGTTGTATTGTATTATTATTATTTTTACTTTATACAACTGTGCGCGTCCGAGATTGACTCGGGTGCATTCGACGGATACGTCGATGATAGTATACTTGACCTAGTCATTAGCAGACCCACCTATTGGGTGATACCCTGTTTTTGTCTGAGACCTGACACCTTACACGTTCACTGAGATATATTCATATTGGGATGTGGGTTTGCGTACTCGACTAGCTATCGTTGCGTGTGACCTACATCACGGTTAGTACGTAGTTTAGTTTACATTGTATTGATAGAGACTTGGCATATAGATACGTGGTATGCACGTCGAGTAGTCGACTTGCATATCAACATTGGGCGGGGAGGACATTAGTAGGCGTATGGGATACCCCCATTGGATTTCGTTGTATCCAGAGGAACCACGGAACCAATGACTCCCTTTACACTGCTGCCACGTTCTTCGGAGCGATATGGACGATATACTGTACTGCTGCTACGTTCTTCGGAGCGATATGGCCGATATACTGCACTACTGCCACGCTCTTCAGGGTGTTGGACGTTATGCCTACGCCTACCCATACGTACCAAAGTTGTCCTCACATTGCATTCACTTAGATTGGTTAGCACACCCTATATTGTGTTTATTTTATTCAGTATTTACATATGGCATGCTTTTATGTATCTTGTTACGTCCCTCTGAGGACCTGGTACCTTTCCAGATTTGGACGAGGCTTACTACCCCACAGTATACGGCCCAGGACAGGAGACGAGATTCGCTACTGCAGAGGAGTTAGAGGTTCTACCTTCGGAGTTGCCGTGATCACTTGGTAGGCCTACTGCCTAGGGTTGAGAGCATCATTATCCAGGCAGCTGATGCCTTAGTCTTTATCTTTTATCATTCATTTCAGTACTTTCTTTCTTTATAGTAGTGGGTTTGTTCCCACCAGACATTATCGGTTATACTATGATATCTTGAGACTGGCGTTTATCTTCAAGCAGTTTATTTTATATTCTTACAGCTTACATTGTGGATGAGATTAGTTACCTGTTGATTCATTATTATGGGACATGTTAGTATTTTTGGACAGCGTAGCACTCTTCGTTAGGATCCATTAAATTGGGAAATCCTCGAAGACGTGTCAGCTGGCTATTGCCACGTGGCCTAGTTCCATGTATTTTGGGACTGGGGCGTGACAGGAGGCGTTGGCGGCTCCTCCGACGTCGGAGGAGGGCCGGAGCAGAAGGAAGGAGGACATCATCGTCGTAGGAGGAGGAGAAGGAGGGGACAACGGCGGAGCTGGAGGGGGGAGGGGAACGCGGCGACTGTAACACCCTGCCTCCAGCGGTTCACTATGGAACACTTATTACTTTGACTCGGTTGAGAATCGAGTCTAAAAAAAATCTTGAGAATCGAGTCTAAAAAAATCTTACCGCCAAATCAATCACCCCAGAGTTTTCGTTGGTTGTTTTGCTGCTTGATTTTGTGTTGCTTTATATTTTGTCTTGCTTTTGATGACTTGGTTTCCATGATTCATTTTTTCGCTTGCGCATTCATTTCGAATCATAAGAAGAAATCGAACGATGCTAACCAAGTGTTATTGTAATTTCAGAACGCATAACCAAGGAGTGATCATTTCATAAGGCTTTTCCACCCTCTCGTTTGATTCAATCAGTGAGTAATTTTGGCCCTTCGATGAATCCTTTAGTCTATACACCTTAATAATTCTCTAGTTCACTCAGTTGCATGTTCCTCTGCTCAATGATATATGTATAACAATGTAAATAAGAAGATAAAATTTGTATGCTATATTTGTAGAACTATTAGTTGAAACTTAGTATTGTTATTGAACTCGTGCAATAAATTGATGCTTGACCCTTATTTCTTGAATCGAATCGAATATGAAAGATTGACGTATTGAAGAGCTAAGGCAATATAGAATTGAGACAATGCTTATTTTATTCAAGCTGTGCAATAGAATTTTTAAGTCTGATATAATATTTTTTTATCGTATCAGTCTCGGACAACTTGTGCACAAGGTATCGGATCTCTCGAGCGGTATCCTGGGGCACTGGGAACCGTTCAGCCTAGGAGAGACTAATCGGAATACCCTGAGAAAATAAAGTCCTCACTATTATGCGGGTGTTTATGTCTATTAGTTAGCTGGTTCATGTGTTAAAGCAGACATTTTGAGCATATTTTGGTGTAGTGCTCGGCCGTAATAACACTACTACTAATCATGGGTTTTTTTTTGGACCATCATGTAGTTATGTCGCATGCTAGGTTTACCTTCTTTCATACCTAATACTTGATGCCAAGATTGATTTATAAGTTAGATACATATATGCAAATTGTTGCTAACTTGTGTGTCTGCTGCAGGGAAAACCGTTCGGTCGTGGATAAAAATTATCATTTGCATGGTTCAATCTATCGTTTATGTTTCTTTGCATGACTTGTTAAAAAGAAACTAGACAATTAGAAAGATTACTTAATATTCATTCTAGCTTCACTTATATACTTAGTGTGGATTGCTATGTGAGTTTGGCCATGGTCGCTCACTAGTACATGTTGTAGTACTGACCCACGTTTATAGGCAAATCTTTTGGTTCTAAGAACATTACTATAGCAAGCCTCTAGGTTATGAGACTAATACAAGCTACTCTCTTTTGCAGCAGGATGACTATATCAGGTAATCAAGGGACATCGCGCACAGCGAGCGTGAGCGATGACCAAGTCGATAGGCTGATTGCTATGTTTGAAAATCAGAATGATCGACATGAGGCCAACAGGAACTGTTCGAAGCTCAGCACCAACCGGCCGATGCTAGAGCCTTGGCATAGCAACAACATCTTGACTCTTTAACTCAAATAGTAACAATACTGGTAGCCCACACTGCTGCATCAGGTACCGTCGCGATACCTGTGACAGCCGCAACTACGCCGCAGGAAGTAGGCTTAGCAGAAACTGATGAGCCTTGACGGGCGGCCAGGAAGTTTATCTTTAGGGGTGCCGAGTTTCTGAAGTTGAACCCTACAGAGTTCGATGGTAGGACCGTTCCGGATAAGGTGATGGACTGGGTTGCCAAGTGGGAGGGAATGTTTGAGTTTGCTTCGATACCTGTAAACAAGAGGGTGGCGTGTGCAGTCATGCAAATACGGTTACAAGCATACGACTGGTGGAAGATCAAGAAGGTAGATCTTGCCATAAGCACCAGGATGGAAAAATTACTTGGGGGATGTTTAAGGATGCATTCTTGGCACAATATCTCCCACCAGCTGTCAGGAAGAGAAAGAAAGATGAGTTCACTGAACTTAAGTAAGGGAGCATGTCCGTAGAAGACTATGAGTCAGAATTCTCTAAGCTTGCTAAGTTTGCTAGCTCAATGATTCGTAATGAAAGGGCCCGTATGCATCGGTTCATAAGAGGCCTGAATGATAAGCCGAGAAAGGATGTTATGAATCGAGAGTATACATCGTACATACAAGCTTTTGAGGCAGCGATGCAGAATGAGCAGTTCATACCACAAAGTTCTCCAGAAAAGGCATCGGCTCCTTGAAATCCTCCGGCAAAAAAATACCAAGACGGAGAGAAGAATATAGAAGGTGAACAATGCCCTAGAATTGAGTGCATCTTTTGTGGTAAGCAAGGGCACGCAGTAGAAATATACCATTTTGCTAAAGGTGAGTGCTTCAACTGTGGCCAAAAGAGCCATCTTCTAAGAAACTATCCGACCAAGAGGCCCGCGCCACGTGATCGAATGAGAATGTCGACATGGCTAGGATTAGAACCCCGTGCCTGCTCCAGCTCAAGCTAATGGACAATCTGATCAGACTAGAAGGCCTAGAGTTTATTAGTTGAATATCGAGCGTGATGCAAGCGGACACGATATTGGTGAGTCTGTTTCCTTTGACCTTTTGATGCCTTGTTTCTCCACCCCTTGATCTCTTAAGTTTTGAGGATGAAACTTTCTCTCAATGGGGTATAATGTAATGCCCCACCTCCAGCAATTCACTACGGAAAACTTATTACTTTGACTCGGTTGAGAATCCAGTCTCGGGGAAATCTTACCGCCAAATCAATAACGGTCGTGATGCAATGAACTCTTCAAACTGATAGAATAACTTCTATTGAAATTAGTCCAAAAGTTTTCGTTATTATTTTGCTGCTTGATTTTGCGTTGCTTTGTGTTTTTTCTTGCTTTCGATTACTTGGTTTTCATGATTCGTTTTCCCGCTTGCGCATTCATTTTGAATCGTAAGAAGAAGAGATCAAACGATGCTAACCAAGTGTTGTTGCAATTTCAGGACGCATAACCAAGGAGTGATCGTTGCATAAGGCTTTCCCATCCTCTCGTTCGATTCAATCAGTGAGTGATTTTGGCCCTTCGATCAATCCTTTAGTCTACATGCCTTAATAAATCTCTAGTTCACTCAGTTGCATGTCCCTCTGCTCAACGATATATATATATATATATATATATATATATATATATATATATATATATATATATATATATATATATATAACAAGATAAATAAGAAGATATAATTTGCATGCTACATTTGTAGAACAACTACTTGAAACTTAGTATTGTCATTGAACTCATGCAGTGAATTGATGCTTGACCCTTATTTCTTGAATCGAATCAAATATGAAAGATTGACGTATTGAAGAGCTAAGGCTCTATAGAATTGAGACAATGCTTATTTTGTTTAAACTGTGCAATAGAATTTTCAAGTCTGATATAATATTTTTTATCGCATCGGTCTCGGACAACTTATGCACAAGGTATCGGGTCTCTCGAGCGGTATCCTGGGGCACTAGGAACCGTTTGGCCTAGGAGAGACTAATCAGAATACCCTGAGAAAAATAAAGTCATCGCTATTAGGCAGGTGTTTATGTCTATTAGTTAGCTAGTTTATATGTCAAAGTAGATATTTTGAGCGTATTTTGGTGTATTGTTGGGCCATGATAACACCGCTACTAATCATGGGTTTTTCTATGGACCATCATATAGTTATGTCGCATTCTAGGTTTACATTCTTGCATACCGAATACTTCATGCCCAGATTGATTTATAAGTTAGATACATATATGCAAATTGTTGCTAACTTGTGTGTCTGCTACAGTGATAATCGTTTGGCCATGGGTAAGAATTATCATTTGTATGGTTCAATCTATCATTTTTGTTTCTTTGCATGACTTATTAAAAAGAAACTAGACAACTAGAAAGATAACATAATAATCATGCTAGCTTCACTTATATACTTAGTGTGGATTGCTAGGTGAGTTTAGCCACAATCGCTCACCAGTACATGTTGTAGTACTGACCCACGTTTGTGAAAAAAATTTCAGGTTCTGAGAACATTACTGTGGCAAGCCTGTAAACCCCCTCACCCAAAATATGTATTTTGTCTATATTTTATATTATTATATTTATTATAGATTACTTTAAATATTAAATTTCTTTAGAGTATTCTCTTAGTTAATTAGAAATAATTTTTTTTGATATATTTACTTATATACATATTTATTTAGAATCATTTTTAGGCTATTTTAGATTTTTGAAGATTTTTTTAGAATATTTTTGGGTAATTAAAACATAGAAAACGTAAATTTCTAAAACTTTCATGATTTACTATAAGACAATACTTGCATGTTATTCCTACCAAATATTTATTTTAGGTTAAAATATTTAATTATATTTTTTTGTAATTTATTTAGAATTTTAAGAAATTTATTTGGATTTTTGAAATTATTTAGGATTTATTTGGTTATATATAGTCTTAATATTAGATAGATGCTAATTTAGTGTTAATAGATATTAATAAAATTATATATAAATTATTTGTATTATTTTATTCTATTTAAGATTATAAATTATTGAGATAAACTCAAACTCTATTTTAAATTAATTCAAATTCTGAGCCTACTAGGAAAGCAACTTCATGCATATCCTATCCTTATTTAAACTCATCCTAATCATATCCAAATTAGCCAATCCTAGTCGTATTCAATTAAGTAGTGTCCACAATTATAAATACCTCATCTTTCATATTTTTCTTTCCTAAATTTCCCTCTTTTTTGTCCAAAATCAGTCAAAATTCGTCATAACTTCAGCCTCATTTTCTAATAGTTATGACGACTTAAAAAGACGATATCTCCTAGCTTCGGACTCCAAACGTGTTCCAATTGTTTTTGACAAAATCATATCAAGGTTATTTTTCGGATTAATAAATTATTTTAATAATTTATGAACCTATTTTTCTAAAAAATTCTAAAGGAGTCAGTTGTCCGAAATCAGACGCATTTTGGTGTTTTTGAGATTTCGGGAGATCCCGAACTCGGAATTATGATCCGTTTAAAGTTTTGGAAAGTTGACATGATGAACTTACATAAAATTATTTTTCTATAATTTAAAATGCAAGTTTATTTTACTGTAAAATTAATGCAACGTAGATGTAAATAGGAAACCACCAAAAATTATCATCTATGCGCCCTTATGGACATAACTCTTTACCGACTTGTGATTTTATGAAACCATCGATTTCGGTGTTCATATAGCACTAAAATATATAGAATTCTAAAAACAAATCAAGGATTTAAGTCGGTTGACTTTTTTGTCAACGATTTGTCTCAATTTGCGTGTCACAGATTATAAATCCGTAAAGTTGACTTTTTGGACCAAAATTAGGGTTTAACAATAAAATTACATTATAATAAGATTAAAATAATATTTTTAAGCTATTTTATTCATAATTAAAATAGATTAAAATGGAGAAACCTATTCATCCATTTTTTGTAACCCAACTTGTTTAACTTATGTGACGGTTAGATCGGACGACGCCTTGAGTTGGGACTTCATTCTTTTTCAGACCAGACAAGATACCTTGCCAAATTATTTATAGTACTTTGCATGCTTATTATATTTTTATATATTCATTGCATGTGTGTTTTCTTTTCGTCATAATTATATACTATATATATGTTGACACACACTTGACACATAGTATCAGGGGAGGGGAGGATAATCAGTAGGCATATGGGCTATAACCACTCTGGTAAACCATAGTAACTAGCATGCACTACGGTAGTCGTGTCCTATGGTCGCTACCCTCGCGGTATGTCGGTTGATGGTGTCACGATGGTCGCTACCCTCGCGGTATGACGGCTGATGATGTCCCTGACGTGTGTGTGAGTTATGAGATTAGATAGAGTAGCCTATCCATGCCCATACGTCGAAAAGTTGTCCTCATTATGCATTCATATAGATTGTCTTATACAGCGTACTTATATATTTTCTATCTATTATGTATGTTTACTGTATTCAAATTGGCATACTTCTATGTTTCTTATTACGTTCCTCTGAGGACCTGGTCCCTTTTCAGGTATAAACGATCTTGACTATTCGCAGGAGCATGGATCAGGACTTGCTACTTCTCTCTCTTTCGAGGAGGTCTTCTCTTTGAGTCTCATTGTTCATTAGATGTACTTATGTGTTTTCTCTTATATTCTTGTTTGGTAGTGGATTTGTTTTCATCCGACTATCATTCTCTGATACTTTATATTGAGATTCAGTTATATAGTAGATTGGTTATTTATTTCTATTTAATTTTGTGGATAAGATTTAGTTATGCCCTGTGACTTGTGACAATATTTATATCACATGTAAGTTATTATTCATATTACAGCGTACGTGTGTATTATGGTATCCATATATTAGAGTTGCCATGTACATACGGCTGGCATGCTTACGTATTCCTAGTCCTATGTATTTTGGGACTGGAGCGTGATATATTTTTATGGTGGCCCATGCAGGTCGGGAGCATATTGTCTCGGTTATATTACTGTACCGAGCAAGCTTGCACATAGGATTAGAATATAGGATCTCATCTACTTATTTAATCGCCTCCCTTGATTTCATTTCGCGTTCTTATTTGATTACTTGCATTGCATCTTGCTTGATCCTTTCACAACGTCAATCTTATCTTTTCTTTCGTGCTTGATAGGGGTTAGGAAGATAACTGGTACTATATATATACGCTCTATTATTCAATAACACTATTAGTTAAATTCTTGTAAGTTTTATAGTATACCTCATAACCTAGTATCACATAGTCCTTTTGACCCATTAATGTAGTATAATTGAATGACACCAACTATAGACTTGCATAAGAAGATAGTGTTTATCCAGACTGTAGAACTTAGAGGCCCATACCCCATTTGGTCGACTAGAGACTTAGACAAGAAGTTAGTATGACAACTGTAGAGGCACAACACCGGACGAGTCTTATTTTCTTTGTGAACTTGAATTATTCTGTATCTTCCTTCATCATAATCCAGCGTACTTATATTTTCTAGACTACCTCAACTTATGCTGCTATTTTATAGCCTAGTTTTGCAAGCTTATTCTTTTATCGAGCTTGTTTATGACATATGTGTTTTTGGGGACGCCTACTAATATATTGTCTAAATCAGAATCAGTGTATTACGGTTTGATCAACCTTAATGCACTTGGTTCGCTCTTCGCATGACTACTTTACGTGGATTGAGATATAGTTGACTCAGCATGTTAGACGAATATACTTGTCCATTAGACATGTTCGAGCATATCTTATCATTACATAACTGTACTGATATGAGCATGTGAAAGAAATTTATAAAAATAGGATCTCATCCGCAACTACCCTTACCACTCTTTTTTTGAATTCTTTAATCGCCTTGAATCCCGTACATGTATTCTATCACCTCCTCCTTGAATTATTTATTATTGTTTTTTGTCTTCCCTTATTTCGGAAAGACGAACGCTAGTGCTTAGTATAAGTTTGATACACAGAGAGTACTAGATATACCCCATAGGCCAATCATATTACTTGGTGACTATCTTTTGTAATTAAGGGCATAAAATATGTGGGGTAACACCACTATGAGGTAGCTCAACAGGGTAAAGCCTCAACTTCTAGCCATGTCACAGCGGCAGTGGCACCACATATAGTCAGCGTCAAGCACTATGATGGAGCATAGTACTATATGTTATTGTAAGGTGATAGCACTATGAGGTACCTCTACAGGATAAATCCTTGGCTGTGAGCCACGTCACAGCGGCAGTAACATCACACATAGTCAAGGACACAATATATATGGGCTTGAAGGACCTATGATATTGCGTCTCTACAATCCTACCATTTAGATTTATGCTATTGGTTTAAAAAAATCTACCAGAAATCTAGTTATTGGTTCAAGGGAGGACCATTAACAAGAAGAATATCAGGTACAATAGGTAGTCCTCAGGGATATTGTGGGATACGTACCCGAAAATACTATGGTCTACTATTTGTTCTTGATCAGAACATTTCCTGTGGGAGGATGACTTTGACGCCTTAATGAGTTATCGGAAAGAGTGAATGTCCGACATACGTTACAGGAAGCACGAGTAGTTTCAGCACTACAAAGGACTTATATCCCAAGATACAATGGCATGACACCATACGAAAGAGTGAACCTCGGCTTCGGACCATGTCACAAATGCGGTAGCACCACACATAGGCAGGTAGCGTAATACTGAAATAAGATAGAGAGTGGTAGCATAGTACTACAAAGAGGTATGGCACCACATGAGGGAGTGGACCTCATCTTCAAGCCATGTCACAGCGGTGTAGCACCGTACGAAAGTGCAAGACTTCATACTGGGATGTAGTACAGTACTACTAAGAGGCTGGTGACTACATGCTACAGTAGGTGACCCCACATGAGGGAGTGAACCTAGGCTTCGAGCTATGTCACAGCGGCGTAGCACCGCACACGAGAACAAGGCTCCATGCTGTGTGTAGTAACGATACTACTAAGAGGATTGTGTCCTCGGCCTTGGACGGCCATGTCATTGCGGCGTAGCACCGCACAGAAGCGCAAGGCTTCATGCCGTATAATAAACTCTCTATAGTGGAAGAACTCACCTAAGTGTATGGATAGAGATGTAGGCCTTCTCTTGAGAGAAAGCTTGTAAACGCCCAAGATACAAACACTGAGACCAGGTCTGCACAGGGCCTTTAATGTGCGACCGGATGGCATATCTGAGGTTATTATGTAAGTGGGAAGAATAGCAACTATATTGCAGAATTCAAGTCCTGGTCCATTCTTTGTCACACCCCTGTCCCAAAATACGTTGGACTAAGAATACGTAAGAATGTCAGCCGTATGTATATGGCAACTCCAATATATGAAAATTATAACACATATGTACGTTGTAATATAATTCACAAGTGTATATAATGTCACAAGTTTTAGGCAATACTAATCTCATCCACAAAACTAAATAAAAATAAATAACCAAATATGGCAATGAACTAAGTATAAAATAGTCAAAAAGATCAATAGTTGAGTGGAAACAAATCCACTACCAAACTAGAATAGAAATAGAATATGACTAAAAATAAATAGACGAAGGAGAGTAGAAACCTAATAAATCTATCAACTATGAACCAAGTAATCTCGAAAGAAAAAACTCCTCAAAAAAGAATATAGTAGCAGGTCCTGGTCCGTGCTCCTGCAAATAGTCATGATCATCTACACCTAGAATGGGACCAGGTTCTCATTAGGACATAACAAGATACAAAAAGAACATACAAAATATATACAGTATAAACATGCCTAAATAAAAAGCAAGAAAAGAAGCAATATGAGAAATAATGGAACATGCGTGTTTGCCATTTAAATCAAAACGAGAACTGGAAGATCTGGAATTGATTAAAAAACTAAGAAAGTGCAAAGAAAAGTCATAGAAGATAATCTAAGTACAAATTTATTTTTGGGGGGTGACAATGGAGGGTTAGGAGTGTAGCAACTCTCTTTATTTCGTGGACGATCCGATGTCGTATCTCTTCTCTCTCCCTTGAGTGTTGATTCACAAATAGCCAGCCAGCCTTTTGCATGGAGGTAATACCCAGTTATTTATAGTCGTTTAGTGGCCGCATAGATATTGGGCCGCATAGACGTTGGGGGTTGCCACGTGTCTTCTCCTAACATGAAGGAGTTACAACTATGCACAAGATCGGGCTTTAACTGTCACGTGGATATTTTGTTAAAAAAATTGTTGTTGAATATCTGGATGGTTCTTATCTGTTCTAGGTACGACTTGGTCAAGTGGACACATGGCCGCTACTGAGTTGGAGAGAATCACTCAGTTGAAATAACAAGATCTGGGACACATATGGCCAAAGATGCACGGGACGCATAGAGTCTGGAACGCATAGGACAGAGCCACATGGGACACATGGAGACTGGGACTCATAGGCCAGAGCCTCATGGGACGCATAGAGTCTAGGACACATGGGCCAGAGATGCGTGGACCACATGGAGTCTGGGACGCATGGGCCAGAGACGTATAGACCGCATGGAGTCTGGAAGGCATGGGCCAGAGCCACATGGGATCTTTTATCGTATTGTACAAGTGGCTCTGCAGCATTCTCGAAACTTCTGCCTTTTAGTGTGTTCGCGTCCTTCGAGGCGATCAGGAAAATCCTTTTTTATTTAGGATTCTGTGTGAGGCACCATCTTTGTTGTCAGGACGTCATGTCAGGTCGACCAGCGGCCAGTTATCAGGATGCTTGTTTGGACCGCATGGGTGTCCCTTTTTTGGGACGTATGGTGTCATTGCAGTCCAACATCTGTTGAGTTTTATTTTGGGGCTTATGGATGTTGGGCGCATGTAATCGTCTTTTCCAAGCTTCTACAAGACCCCATTCAAAGTTTTTAAAACTGATAAATTTGAAATACTTTGAATAAAAAGCATGGATAGGGCACGTTCCAACCGCATGGATATTGAGCTGCATGGGCGAACTGTGTCAGGCTGTCCTTTATTCATTAACTGCCAGATTTTCCTTAACCCTTGAGTGGATTCTGTTTCGAATTATGAGCCACCCTTTTACACATATCCCAATACTGACGGCTGTAGGAGGGAGCCCAACCGAGCATAGCTGTCATTGGATGAGGGTAGAATTCGAAGGGTCTATCTTTGTCTTTTAGGAGGCCTATAAATAGGGGTTTGAGAAGTAGAGAGAGAACTTCTTGCTTCTGCTGAGTTTTGTTTTTCACATCGTCTCCGCCTTTTCTTCCTCTGTATTTGGTCGTATTCTCAGAGCGTCTCCCATGGCCCCTAAGGTCTCATCTTCTTCCACGAGGGCCAAGAAGGCCTTCGTCATGGGGAAACATCATGCCTCATCGTCTAGAGCTGAGGACGAGGCCCCATCTTTTCATCCTGACGTTCAGCCGCCCATCCATGCTCAGGCTGCCAGCTGAATTTCAGGAGGATCGACGATTATCATTTAAAGCCAATCTTTCGGTTTGGGGATGCCATCACCATCTCGAATCCCAAGGTAGTGAAGATCAAGGAGACATGGGATTTTTCCTCTGGTGGAACAAAGGTGCATATACCTAAAATGGAGCACCATTTTTCCTTACCAACTTTTAATATGGTACCCCTTTAAAAGAAGACGTCGGGGAACCTAACCCCGGATCAGAATGAAACCCAGGTCATCAGAATGAAACCCAGGTCGACTACATCCGCTTTAAATCTGAACTGAAGGGGGCAGTGGCGAGCAAGGAATCATTCTCTTTTTTCCTTCGCGGACTAGTACCTGGCACTTTCTCTAGCGAGATAGGATCGAATGTTCGATATTACGAAGCGGATACCTTTTTGAACCAGCTTGTGACCAAGGGAACTTATCCTAAGAAAAAAGTGTATCTTCTTAACTGGATACGTCATTGGCCTTCTTGGGTTGGCTTGACGCAGTGGGTATTGGAGAATTATGAGCAGACCCAGAAGATGGTCGACCTCTACTACGTCATACGAGGTTCTTGTTATGGTTTGGATAAGAATCCGTCATTGTTTGTGGCTTTGGCTGAGATGTATAACCGCCGTACCGGGACCGTCTTTACTCTAGGCGGAGAGATGGGGCTCGCTCTCTATAAGATGTATAACGTCTCGCAATTGCCCTGGGATGGTGAACCATATGAGTACACCCCGAATAATAAATTATTTGAGGAGTTGAAACAGCAACTTCCAAGATTTTTTGCTGTGTGCCGAGAGGTGTTATGTGCCCATAGCACTTGCCAACAAGTTTAGAAGAAGAAAGATAAGAGCTTGGAGGGGAATCTGCGTACATTAAAGCCTGTACCAGTCACCTCTTTGCCATTGATACTTTGGGTCATGTAATCCTTCGAAGCCCTCACACTCGAAGAGGTGTTGATGACCAAATACGCAACACCAAGAGGACTGCCGCCACTAGTGAGGGATTTGGTAGTTCTAGTGATAGTTTGAATTATTTTTACCAGGATACCCAACCATTATTTGATAAAGCCACCTTGGTTGGATTCTTGATGATATGGTTGCAGACCTGTGTAGTCTCGGGAGGCTCCAGGTCAATTGAGAGGGTTAGCCGCAACCTCATCTTCCCTGTTGTGAAGTTGGTATTCGGACATAAGCTCGCCTTACTCCCAGTGATGGTCTACAGCATCCATCATGTTCTTTGTGCTTTCACAAGCAAGGTGATGGCCTGTGACCCAGAAGAAGATTTTAACTAGGTCAAGAAGCCTTATCACTACTTGATGGGTTTTCTGTTGATGCATTACCCATCTTTGATGCGTCCTGGTGCTGAGGGGACTGCGACAGAGGCTGATGCATTTATTTATCGATATGGTAGGATGCCTTGGGCTCATACTGAGGCTCCCGCTTGTCGGCATGCGCTCGCTCATGTGGATGACTATTTCTTCTTTGTTTCAGTCCCAAAGTTCATGGATGATGAGGTAAACCGGCTTTATTATGATGGTGGTGTAGATAACCAGGTTTTATCCTTGAAGCTCTTCCACTGGTTGCTCTCTATCCGGCCTTTCCACTTGGTGTATCAGAACCAAAATCTTATCTTCCTGGAGCCCTACCTATAGAGTAGGTTTGCCCAATAATTTGGATACAATCAGCTCTTTTTAGGCAACCCAAGCTCATGTCTTGGTTTCGAGGGTAGCATTCTCGATGGAGCCCGAGCCTGGGACTATTTTTTTGCGACCAGCACCCAGCACCCAGGTCCAGTTTACTCTATCGAATAGCAAAGTTGTGTGTCGTATCATCCATACATCGACTATTTTCCATATGGCCATGAATATACCTCCTTCTGGATTCGATCAGGATACCAGCTTTATTGTTGGTACTAAGTTAGGTACCCGAAGGTGGAAACAACAACAAAAGTCGAGGGAAAGACAAAGGAAAGGTCGTTGCAGCCGACTCTGACTCTATTACAGGAGAAAAGGAATCTTCCGATAACCCTTTGCCTCCTGCGAACTATCCGACGAAGCATGGGTCTTCCCCAATATGGATCCCTCCGCCTAAGGGAAGACGTCAGGGATATAGGAAGCAGGTTGCTAGGAAGTCCGCGAAGTAGGCTGGGGAAGAAGAAGAAGAAGAAGAAGAAGAAGGAGAGGAAGAAGAAGAGGAGGAGGTGAGACCCTCCACGGTGTATTCTGAAGCAGTCTCCACTTTAGACGCTGAGGCGATATTTATATACCCTCTCAGTTTATTTCCTCATGCTCCCTTATACAGTTATCTCGGTACTGATCTGTTTGACAATGTGTATACGCAGGAGGAGTGGGATCGTCTGTGGTGAGCGGCTGTCCAGGGAGTCTTTTATCAGGATCCCGAGGAGGCGACTTCCCCTGGGTGTGACGCGGATGCCTCGGAGCCTGCACCGGAGACTTTGGGGTTCGGGGAGATGAATACGGGTGTGTTAGAACCTGCCTTTGAAGTGTCGGGGGCCCAAGAGACAGGTAAAGGTATGGTGGAGCCCTTTACGACGTCTGAGCATGTCTTTATGGAATATGTGGAGGCCGTCGGGAGGGCTATGAACACAATGGTGGATCCGCAACCCCCTCTGCCTCCTTCCGGTACCGTTTGTTTACTCATTAAGGGGTATTCTGGCTTCAACTTTGCATTCTTCGGACAAAGTTGATCACTGGTTGTCCTGGGTCTACAGGGTCAGCCTCTCCCTTGGGAAGGATAAACTTGGCGGCCGAGGAGGACATAGAAGAAGAAGTTGGTGGGCTTGTCGCGAGGACGCCTAGTCCTTTTTCCAGCATATCCGGGGAAAATGATCAATCTGCGGAGCCTACTGCTGACCCCACTAGGGTAATAGCCCCTCTCCTGCGGTTATTGTGGGTTCTTCCAGCACGGCGACCGTTCACCAAACTGTTGACACTGGGGATTCTAAAGCAGTGGCCTCTCTACTTAGCGGGTTGACAATCGGTTCTAGGAAAGACGCTCCCGATGTTTCCAGTATAGCGGCAGTCGGATTATCATCTGGGACTAGTACGTCACGGTCTGGGGAGGGTGTGCAGGCAGGTACTGTAGTAGCAGGGCGCTCTGGTACATCTGCCCTCGGTCGCCCCTTTAGCCCACTATCACGCTCAGTTGTCCGATGTCTGGGCATTTGAGAAGGCTATGAAGGACTGGAACATGAGTCATACAACTGGTCGCTCCTCCGCTACCGCTTCACCTTCAAGGTCATTGGACGCTATCGCTGAGCGGTCTGCAGAGCCCATGGCTTCTTTCTCCTACCAGCCTCCTTGGACTCCGGCAACATCGGAGGAGATTAACTAACATGTCCAGATCCCCATTCGGAGTTTCTATATATTTTTGATGTAAGGCATCCAGGGTGTATTGGAGCAGAATAAATCATTTGACTGGGCTAGACGCTTTGGCGAAGGCCAGGCCAACTCTTTAAAGGGCATTTCCGGTTTGGAAGAGACGGCTGCCCTTCTGGACCTAAACCTTGTAGAGGTGGAGCGATGCCTGATGGAGCTACGACAGCATCAATAAGCTGATCTGGGGGTACTAATAGCCTATGAATATGAGAAATTCGCGGCTGGGCTAGGTGCAGAGAAGGACCTCATTACTTCGTCTAGGAAAGGCTTGTTGAATGACCTCCATAAGCTACGAAAGAAGCATAATCGGCTGGACAATCTTAGGGAGGATTATCTTGCCAAGCAAGGGTACTTAACTTAGGAGATCAGCCAGCTCTAGGCCATGTTTGACATGCTGGGGAATAATATTCTGAAGGCCCAACAAGAAAAAGAGGCTATGTGTGCCGAGGTGAGCCGAGCTGCGAAAAATACCTCTGCCTTGAGGTCATGATGCAGAAGCTAGATGACTGGTATGAGGCCTATGTCCGCTTCGAGGATCCCGAGGTCCTGGCAAAAGTAGTTAAGCATTAGGTCACTGGACGCCGAAAAATTCAGATTGCCCGTCTCCATAGACAGATCTTGGAGTTGTGCTCCCACGATGAGTAGTAGTAGTTTATGTTTCCTTTTGAGACTGCTTTTTTTATTCTTGTAGTTTGTTCCTTTTACTTCTATAAAATAAAAGTTTTTTCTGTCACGATTGTCTGGATGACTTGATTTGTACCCTAAAAAGAAATGACCACCTCTTGTGCTTCACATGCTGATGTGCGCCTGTCATGTTCACACCACTGTGGCAGTCTGGGTCTCTGAGAGGATCACGCCAAATCTCGACAATTACAGCTTAGGTTGCGCAGGGATGAATCATCGCGTCTCACTGAGGAGATCATTACGATTCACCAGATAAGTTATGAATCTTTTGACTATAAATAATGAACGATCTGTAAGCTGCTTGCATCAATTCATATTTTCAGCATGATGGCTTCTGGGAATGCTCCGAAGAAAACTACCACGTCTCTTTCCAAGGCCCTGGTTGCCTCTGATTCCTATTTTGGCAAGCCCAAGCCGATACCTGCCCGAGAAACGTCTGTCACTCAAGTGCAGAGGACGAATATCTTCTAAGAACTCCTTAAATCCCCTACCAATTTGGGGGAGCTGGCTTTTGTAGACGCTTTTTGTCAATTATTTGCGTCCTCAAACACTTGCTTCTTTCATTTTCTGGCGATGTACATCAATGATTTATAGGACTCTAATTCCTCTTCAGCTTGACGTTTGTATTCTCCTCTTCTTTTTAATTAAATGAAAGGAGAAATTACTTTCATCGTTGTTATAATATTTGGGGTGCTAGTACTAGAGGTGAGATGGTCGTAGCACAGCATTTGTAGTAAGTGTGGACATTCCACTGGAGAATTTTGGTGGATCAATTACCTTTTTCATCACTTATGGTGTGAGTAATAAATTTGAAACAAACCCTACCAGAGGTAATATGGATGTGATAGATTTTGTGGATAGTAAGGACATTTCGCTGGAGGATTTTGGTGGACCTATTACACTTTTGCGCATTTGTGGTACGAGTAATAGATTCGAAACAAATCATATCTGAGGTAATATGGATGTGATAGGTTTTGTGGACTTACTATTTGTTGTGCACGTTGGGTGCAAATAATAAGTTCAAAAATAATCCCTATCAGAGGTAATATGGATGTGATAGGTTTTGTGGACACATTACTTTTTGTGCACGTTAGAGCAAGTAATAGGTTTGAGACAAGCCATGCCAAAGGTAATATGGACGTGGCAGTTTTTGTGGACTTATTACCGTTGGCATACTCCGGATTGGGTACGGGTGACAAGTTGAAAGACAATCGATATCAGAGATAATATGGACGTGATGATCGAGGGTCAAGGCCGAAAATTTTACTCAGAGGTAATATGGACATGGCAGACTCTGCCAGAGTAGTGTATTTGAGTGACAGTCCAGAGGTCCTATGGACATGAACCAACACCCAGGAAGATATGATATAGTTTAAAAATAGAGCAGTACAAGTCTAATTTAGACGTAGTACTTTTTGAGGAACTTGTCGTTGATAGGCATCAGGAGAAAGTCGTCGTTAGGTTTTGCTAGCCGGTAAGTGCCGTTGGAAAATACGGTTTTCACAATGAACGGGCCATCCCATTTAGGTTAGAATTTTCTGGTCGTCTTGTGAGTCATAATCATCAGTCTTCTTACTGGTAAGACGAGGTTACCTACTTGAAACGTTCTCTATTTTACCCGTTTGTTGAAGGCTCCAGAGAGACCCAAATGATACAACTTTATGTATTGTTGAGCTAAGAGTTATTTCTCATCGAGTCCTTCCAACTCCTGTAACTGTCGGGTGTAGTTGTCGTTCGTGGTTAGTTGGTTGGAGAGAGCTACTCATAGTGAAGGAATTTGGATTTTAAGCGGGAGTACCGTCTTACTTCCATACACCAAAGAGAATGGCATATTCCTAGTAGATGTGCGGACTGTTGTATGGTAGGCACAGAGACATTCACCCAGCTTCTTGTTCCAGTCGCATTTGTTGGAAGACACAAATTTTTTGAGGAGCTTTATGATGGTTTTGTTGAACGCATCTGCCAGACCGTTTGCTACAGGGTTATATGTCGTAGAGGCTAATAGTTTAGATTCGGTTCTTGTCACAAAACCGATAGAAGATGTGAATTGCGAACTATGGACCATTATCGTGGATGATCCTACGCGACAAGCTGAAGCAATATATGATGTGATACTTGACGAAGTTAATCACGTTTGATATTTTAACTTCAGCGAGCGGAACAGCTTCCACCCATTTGGAGAATTAGTCGGTGATTGCCAGGATGAACTGATGTCCTTCTGATGAAGACAGACTGATTGGCCCGATGATGTCCATTTACCACGTCTCAAACAACCAAGATGCTACCGTTGGGTGTAGGGCATAGATTTGGAATGCTTGGTATTTCCTTGCATAATCGACATCATCTACTACCATCGTCGGCCAATAATAGCACATTCTTCGAAGACGGTCCTGTAGCTTGGGACCGGGTTGATGCGCCCCACAGACACCGTCGTGAGCTTCGTGGAGGACTTATTTTTCTCTGCGTTCGACAAGCATCAGAGCAGAAGGTCGTCGTAGGACCGACGGTACAATATTTTGGTCTTTGTGTCGTAATAGAAATAGAGGGAGCGTCTTCTGATTGACGTAGCTTCCTTTGGATTTTCATGGTGAATTCCATAGACTACGTAGTCGATGAATGGAACCCTCCAATCTTGAGTATCGGTGTCGACCTCTATTGCATAGCTGAGCCATAAGCATAGGTTATTTTTGGGACAGACCAGCTCTTGACCGATTATCATGATTAACTGATGGGTGTTGTCTGGGACTGCCAAGGAAGCAGCGAGGTCGGCTAAAGCGTCCGCCTCAATATTTTATAACCGAGGAACATGCTCAATAAAGAATATCTCAAAAGTCGTGATGATGTTGTGTGCAGCTTGATGTTAGGGGATCAAGTCTTCTTTTAAGACATCATATACTCACCGAACTTGATTGAAGATTAGCTGAGAATCGTCGTAGGCTTCCAAGTACTCTACTCTGACTTGTTTGGCAAGCTGGAGCCCGATGATTAAGGCATTGTATTCTGCCACATTATGGAGCATGGCTCTGTGAAAGAGTATATGTGCGATTGATGATGAGATCGTATGGAAAGATCAATACTATCCCGACCCCAGCATTGATATTTCCTTTGGGCCCTGCTCTTGAAGCACCATCAAAGAAAATTTGCCAAACTACTTCGTGTGAGATGACATTAGCGTCTGCTACTTCGTCTAGATTCTTTTCATAGAGCTTTGAGGTTTCTGACCCCAGGTGGGCTGCCAAAATATTGGCCAATGCCTGACCCTTGACGGCCATATGTGGAACGAATACCATATCATATGGAGATAATAGTATTGCCCAGGTAGTAAAGCGGGAACTGAGGGCCCCAGGTTTAGTCATAAGGACCTTGAGGGGGTTGACTCACGAGATTACAAGAATAGTCTGTCTAGTCACGTAGTGTCGAATTTTCTGGATGGCGAATACCAGCGCAAGGCATATAATACCCCGTTCCGTTC
This sequence comes from Iris macrosiphon, assembly GCA_036927795.1. Taxonomy (NCBI): domain Eukaryota; kingdom Viridiplantae; phylum Streptophyta; class Magnoliopsida; order Asparagales; family Iridaceae; genus Iris; species Iris macrosiphon. The sequence continues at coordinate 198,666,843 of JAYESA010000007.1, forward strand.
AAGCGGACTGCCGACTCAAACGGAAAAAGTATAACTGTCCCGTCCCGCTTTGCCTCAAAAGAGAAGCAAAGGATATCCAGACTTGTCCCTACAGGAATCCGGCTTAGGCTTTCAGAGGCTCGCTTGACGTATCGCTCTACCGAGGCGAATCATCGCTTAGGTGGGTGGCTACGGTGAACTTGTCTTTGCTTAGCCAGCACACATAAAATCTGGAATGATACAAGCTAGTCGCTAGGTGAATCACCCCTGCATGCTAATAAGAATCCAACACACCTAGCTAAGGGAATAATCCCAACTTGTATTGCTTATGCTAGAACATGGAAATGAAACATTGCTTTTATATATGTTCAGACCCTCGCATGCTACCCTAGAACGTGTCACTCGGGAAGTCCCCTAACGATTTAACTCTCGGCTTACCTTCGGGCCCGAGCTAACGTGAATGTTGTCTTTATACAAATGCATGCTTGTCTGCTTGTATGTTGCCTTGTTTTCATCCAAACCCCGGGAGACTACTACGTAGTCGTTCCGTGCCAAAATAAACCTGCAAGTATCCGGGACCGTTGGGTCGCCAAGACAATCTCCGAACCAGGGGCACGCATCAGGGCAAATGAATATTGAACGAGAATCCTGTCACGTTGCAACTGAATGATAATCACATCAAGTTTATATCTGAACGAGAATCACGTCATATAACGAATGAATCTCAGCTCTTGGAGAAAACGCTCATTTTAGATCACGAATCATGGATTATCATATCAAGTTATGGATTTGGAAAGATCCTGACCTGCATGTTGCGGACAACTTGAAAAAGGTGATCTTCGGATCTTGTTCCACGGGCGGTCACCGGGGCACTGGGACCGTTCTGATCCGGATGTAACCTCACGATAGTCTCACATGCGGACGGGATGGTGTATAGTGCCTCACGTGCTTCGTTGCATACCATCCTCGTTCATCGATTATAAACGGTCCTTTATGGCTATGCCAGCGACACATGTTCATATAGATAAGTCATCCTCGCTTAGAGGCTATCCGCGTGCGAGTCATTGTATCGCATCAAATAATCAACTGAACACCTGAACGATCATGACATAACGACTCTCATGTTGCATATGAAAATGCTCCTGAATGTTTATACTTGCCCGTGCTTGAATTAACAATGTTTGCCTTGGACAGGGAAGGTAAAATGTTAAGTTGGTAAGTCTCGCCGTATTTCTTCTCATGTCGCAAAGCGCACTGCCACACGAATTAGGCTATTCAAATCTGCATGAAACTGATCCTAAGGCAACTAGAAAGACAACTTAATAGTTGGTGCACGAAAATTGTATTACGTGTTTGGATTTGTCGAGCGGGCGAGTAGCCTCCCCACCAGTGCATTCAGTGTTCTGATAATCCACCAGTTTGTATGCAGGGTACGGGAGAACCCCGTTCGGTGCGGATGCCTCCTTCATTCGTGCTAAGGCGTGGAGATCACTCCGAAGCAGCACTGCGTCCGGGACTGAAGCATATATACAAGACATAATGTTGTAAAAATCGCCTGAACATCGCCTGATCATCGTTTGTACAATCATTCCAAAATTGTAGCCACTTGGCACGCTTTTACTATTTCAGAGAGAGAGGCTTGAGCGACTTGTAACCTCGGCTATACGCTGCCTGTAACACATGTTTATATCAATAAAAGAGTTGCTTTACTTCAACTTGTGTTTTAATGCTTCCGCTGTATTGTCAACTCAGTAAACTTGTTACCAAATCGCTATGCGTTAATGACTCCGCTGCACTCGGACAATCTGTGCGACTCTGTGGCTTAGAACTCTTACCGCCAGCCAATGGACCACGGCCTTACACGGGCGTGGCTCACGCTCGTGCGGCATCATGCCCGGATGGGTTATAAAGCGATCGTTCCGCGGGAGCGCTGGCGCGGTGATTCTCGCCTAGTGGGAACGGCTGATTTATCCTGCGGAAGATCGGGGCGTGACAAGGCATTCTTTTTCGACGGTGGTATATCTATGCTCTGGGCTGACCATCATCCGACTGAGGTAGTATATGGCCTGCTCGTGGCCTGAATCACTATTCTGGGCTAACAGGACACCAAGAGAGTGATCAATTACGCATACATAGAGAAGGAATGGCTTTTTCATTACCGGAGCCACCAGCATAGGAGGGTTTGATACGTATTCTATGATGTTGTTGAACGCTCATTGGCACTCTTCATTCCAAACAAAGGAGATACCTTTTTTCATGATCTGTGTGAACGGCCGGCAATGTCCAGAGATATTTGATATGAACCTCCTGATGTATGCCAACCTCCCATCAAGACCGCGGAGTTCTCGGAGGTTCCTTGGTGGGTGCATCTCCAGGATGGCCTTAGTCTTGTCGGGGTTTATGTGAATACTACGGAGAGTGATGATGAAACCCTAGAATTTGCCTCTGGAGACCCCCAGGAAGGACTTGTTAGGGTTCATCTTGAGGCGGTGTGCGTGCATTAAGTCGAATATAGTCCTCAGATCTTAGAGATAATCATCATTGGGGCGACTCTCGGCGACGATGTCGTCGACATAATATTCCACCATCTTGCGCAGATGTTCACAAAATATGGCGCTCATAGTTCGCTGATATGTAGCACCTGCATTCTTCAGACCGAAAGGCATGACCGTATAGCAGTATACGCCTATCGGGGTTTGCAATGACATATATTTCTTATCGTCGAGAAATATCTTAATTTTGTTCTAGCCTGTGAAGCCATCCATGAAGAACATGCGCTCAAAGCCACAAGTATTGTCGATTATTATGTCAGTGATTGGGAGAAGAAATTCGTCTTTGGGATATACCATATTTAGATTATGAAAGTCGATGCAGACTCGTATCTTCTCATTCTTCTTAATGTCAGACACGATGTTGGCTACCCAGTCAGGGTGTTGTTCCTCGCGGATGAAGCCACTACCTATCATCTTGTTGAATTGAGCTTCGATGGAATCCATCACAGCTGGCCGGAACCGTCGTTGCTATTGCTTGACTGGTTTGGAGTCTGACCGAATATTGAGTTTATGGACCATGATTTGGGGATTCAGTCCTGGTATGTCTTCGTAAATCCAAGTAAAGATATCGATGTATTCCCTGACGAGTTGTAATAGGGATTCTCGATCGATGCAATTGATTCGATGCACTACTTGCCTTTGACGTCGCGGTTGCAGAGGTTATTTATGGTAAAGGAGACTGCTGAAAATATGAGTTGGCACAGGCAAAAATAGATCGAAGGAGTATTGAATCATCCATCCGATAGAGAAGCATGGAAGCACTTTGATCGAGAGTATCCAGATTTTGCTTCAGATCCGCGTAATGTCAGATTGGGGCTCTCGTCTGACGTTTTTATCCCATTCGGACTTTCGGGCTCCCAGTATTCGTATTGACCTATGATCGTCACTCCGTACAATCTATCGTCTTAGATATGCATGAAGACTCTGTATATGTTCCTAACTATTATTATTCCGGGTCCAAACAATCCGAAGAGGAACATCAATGTATATTTATAACCTTTGATAGATGAGTTGAATCAGCTGTGGGAAGTAGGTGCCAACACGTACGATATTTCTAGAAAGCAGAATTTTCAGAAGAGGGCAGCACTTATTTGGACCATCAACAACTTTTTGGACTATGGAATATTATCGGGATGTAGCACTCATGATCGTCTCTCATATCCGTATTGTCTGGACCGCACTAAGGCTTTCTGTTTGAAACACAGAGGCAAACCGTGCTTCTTCGATTATCATCGACAATTTCTGTCGAAGGATCATCCATACCATAGGAACAGGAATGCTTTTCATGCCGGCATTGTGGAGAAGGCTAATCCACCGCCAAGGTGGTCCGGATACACGATATGGGAAGAGGTAAAAGATTTACCAAGTGCTATTGAAGAGCCTCAAAACATCCCAATTACAAGGGTTCACGCAGAATATGCTCCTTCTTGGCCTCAAAACATCCCAAGTACCTAAAATATACAGAGTTCAGCCTTGAAAATGACTCTTCTTCTTGGGTCGATTGGAAGTTCATCCAAAATCCAGTCAGAATCTTTTCTCTATAGTTCAAGCATAGCCAGTTTTGACAGCCATTTCTCGCCCTATTTCAAGGGATTTTTGGGAAATCATTCTTGAAGATGATGGTCTGAACAAGAATTCTTCTTATCAGAGAAGTGATAGTTCAGAATTCTACACAATTTTTTGTTCAAAACAGCAGGACAGTTCGAATATTCGACTTAAATGCTAAGCAGCTTTTTACGCATCTTCAGTTACACGTAAAAGACGGGACGAGACAAGATACTCTTTTTATCAGAGTCGGCGTAAAGTTATTCAGACGTGTTGAACCTGCACATATTCAGACTTCATCACATCAAAATATGGCAAATTATCAGATGCGTAAAAGAAGACGATTTTATTAATCATGATTACATATGATGGAAATCCAGCCTACAAAGGGTTTTTCATCTTCATGATTACATATGATGGAAATCCTTTTCCTACAAAGGGTTCCTCATTTTCATTTAGGATCACGCCAAGAATCTGTTCTGCCAGGTTCTCATATTGGTGGAGATCTTTTTCCGTCTTCTTCATCAGTTAATCGGTTTCCGCGGCCGATTAACAAAAAAATAATTAATGGCGGGAGGATAAAAAACTGGGCTTGTTTAAATTATTCAAGAGTCCATCCTCCATACGCCATGACAGATTGAGTTGGGATTCCGACCCAACTCAATACTGGAAGACAGGGTCAGTTTGTCTGCCCTCGTCCACCGTCGTAACGGGAGAAAATACAGCATGCAAGCTGTGTGGTCGAATATGACCCTTCCTCTCTCCTGGACGAATCGCCATATAAAATTGCTGATCATCCCGAGCAAAGGAAGCTATGATATCCTTCCATGATCCATTGTTGCAGAGGACATTTATTCGAAGACGTCTTCTTTTTTGGCTCCTTACATGCTGGAAGAACATCATCTTCTTCTTCCCCAAGTCGACCCGACGAACATCGGCAACCATCTCTGTGTGGTGAAGGAAATATGGGAAAAATAGGTTAACCCATTCGCTTTTTATAGGCAGAGGAGAACACACCAAATCCCAACAAATTCCTAAAAAATCCGCCAAAAAATCAGCCTCGATAAACGAGTCAGACTTGACCGTTTCATGCTTTATTCAAAGTGTTTCAAATTGCGAGGAATTTGAAAACTTTGAAGGGGGTCTTGTAGAAGCATAAAAAATATGCTACAGAATTGTACGCAATATGCATAAAACCCGCATAAAACAGAGTTTCAGTGCTGTGTGGCGTAAGACATGACTTCAAAGCTATCGGCGTATAGCAGAGCTTCAATGCTAGTACAACGTAAAATATAGCTCCAGAACAACCCGCGTAATACCGTATTTCATACTGCTTCAGCGTAAAAAGGTTGCTACCTCCCCTTTATGGCGTAAAACCCATCTGCTTTTAATGCAGCAGGGGAGTATACGATGAACTCTTCGTATTCCTCGAATGAACCTGTCAGATCATGCAGTGAACCTGACTCCTGACAAAGAGTACTACACGACTACCCAGACGACGGCTGTAATGATGGTTCGGCACAGAGACCCAGACCGTCGTTTAGTGATATTTTTTTGATACAAATAGCTTTTACGCATTCAAGGGAATACGCTGCCTAGTTTTACATAGGCAGACGTGAGCTTTTACGCTCAGCAGGAGACAAGACGAACCGCCACGTCAAAAGATGCTCTCCGTACAGAGCTCGAGGCACGTCTCTGCAGTTAATGCGCATGATGGGGGCAGATCTCTGCATTTAATTCAAGAGATTTGGTTCTCTTTTAAACGACTGGGTGAACCATAATTATGGCTAATATGTCCACATCACCACCCCTGCATATTACGCCATCAGGCTATTTTCAGCTATAGGAGCACGCTGTACGCTATCTCCTTGAAATACGTCGACCTGGCTATTTTCAACTATAGGAGTACGTTGTATGTTATCTCCTCGGAATACGCCAACTCAGGCTATATTTGCAAAGGTGCGTAATAAGGCTATTTGGTCCAGAATACGCTCAAGATCTCGGTCAAGGAAGGATAATCGACTGTCCTTACGCTGGCAACCTATCTATGCAGCATCAGGCTTCTACGCCAACCTGACAGCTATTGGGTTTCTATGCCTATATGTCTGCCTATTGGGCTTCTATGCCTATTGGGCTTCTACGCCTATTTGGCTTTTACGCCATTAGAACAGCTATTTGATTTTTACGCCAACGAGACAGTTATTTGGCTTCTACGCCAATCATCTCTACGCGAGGGGTAGTTATCTACGTGGCTTGCATTTCGTGATCTTCGCAGCAGTTATACACATTATCTCTTAATAGGATACGCATCACACGCTTATTCAGAAGATCATTTATACGTGGGTAGCAGTTATGATAACCGTCGCATAAAAGGTGCGGTTTTCTCCGCTATTCAGCTTCTACGCCTATAAATAGAGACCTCCGTCCACAGAGGTCCAAGGTGGAGGGGAGAGGAGAAAATAGAGGTCAAAAAAATTGAAGAGAGAAGAGCACAAACAGAGAGTAGTGAGCGATGATTTTGGCATTGAGCGTCCACTCCTTCTTGCAATCTTTGAAGCTATTCCTTCTTCTACAACACTTCTTCATCATCGTGTGGTCCAAGGGACAAAGTGATCGACTGCAGATCAGACTCCTATAGCAATATTTACCCAGATTAAATTTTGTACTTAACATCCTCGTATAGGATTAATTGTACTTCTTGTTTGTAAACCAAAGAAAGGGTTTCGTATAGACCTATTTTTATTTCTTTCGTTTATTATCAAACACAAGATGACAACTCTGCTGGGGACAACTTTCTTATCTGACGAGAAAGCAATTGCTCAACACGATGCAGTATCAGTAGGATCAATGAAGAAGACCTTGGTCGTCCAATTCGACCAATCCGACTACGAAGACATGCTTCGAGCAGGGGGTAACTCTCACTCCCTCTCCGTCCAAGACAACAGGAAATTGCATAAGGTGTGGATGTCCCGTACATCCCCTACCATTCCTGCCGACTCTCTCTCCGACCAACGAGGTTGTAGCATCGCTCCCTCCGCGCGTTGCATGTAAAACTCAGTCTCCCGTCGCTGATGGGACAGACAAAACTTCTGGCAAGGCCTCAGCGCCAATCCAGAAGTATACATCACGCATCGCGCGTAAAAACTCGTCTCCCGTCGTTGACGGGGCAGACGTAGTTTCTGATAATGCCTCAGTGCCAATTCAGAAATTCTAAACATGCTCCGCACGTAAAAATATATCTTTCCTCCGTGGAAAAGCAGATGGTCCTTGCATTCTACGCAAGGGAAAACAAGTGGCGGATTTCCCGACCTCTCGGCTTTTACGCCATCAAGAGAAGAATCTGCCCGCTCTCCAGATTATGCGAGAAGCTGATGGCCGATTGAGGAATTCCTCAGTTTTATGCCAGCCTGAACAAAATTCTAGACTACGCCAGGACCAGCCCTATAGCGTAAAGAAAGCCCAGTTTACGGATAGATACGCTCCTTGTGGATCCTGTACTACCCACATGGATGAACTACTGTATACAGGTGGCAGGGAGAGAGTTATGGTTCCCAATATCCGCATTCCAACTGATATAAACATGAGGAACAAGCCTTCTTCCTCTTCTTCTTCCGTTAATCCTCCTGGCTTGCGAGAATTCTTAATCCAGAAACGCAAAGACAGGAGTCATAATCAGGATTAAGTTCCTCTGACTACCAAGCGTGGGGAGATCATGTGGGAAGATGCGTCAACATCTAAGGTCGTCATGACATATGGGCTACATGAGGATTCTGTCTTTATTGTTCCACCGACTCGCAACGATCAGCATCAAATAATCTTCGGTCGAATGCGGAATAGACCGATTGTACAAGAAGAATCTCGCGAGTCTGATGCTGGAAAAATACAAATCCACAGATATAGCCCACAAGCTTTAAAGATTATACAAAGCATGGGTTATGATTTAAAGTTGAAACAAGGCCTCAACCATGGAAAAGGCAGACGAACACCGTTGCATGGTAATCCTTACTGTCAACAAACTCATTTTGGGTTGGGGTACACTGCATCTCTTGAAAACTCAAAACATCGGGAGTCTGATCCTGCACAACCAGAGGCAGGTCCTTCTAAATCAACCTCTGTGGACAAACGCCATGACATGTCTGGGGGTAGTCTACCTCGACAAAATAGGGCAGCATCCAAAACTGGGGGTAGAATTCCCTCTGAGTCCGAAGATGATGCAACAATGACCATCTTTTCGGAAGACCGTAAAACTCAGGCAACGGGAGCCCGAAGGCTAAAAGGGACTTTCTCCTTCAATGAAGATGACATCATGGAAATCTTCAATATATTGATGAAGGAAAACAAACTTCAGCTACCCAATATCAGATACCCTGAGAGGGCTGGCAAAGTCAATGACCCAGATTATTGTCTCCTTTATCGGTACATTCATCACCCCACAAGGGCATGCTATGTACTGAAAAGAAAAATTCAGGAGTTGATCGACGCCAAAGTTATCACTTTGCATTTATAAACGAGGGGACAATCACTGCAAATTAATTTCACTCTAATATAACAATTTGCTCCCTCAAAATACCGGACAATGAATCCCTAAAGTTTCTCCAGCGGATTCTTCAGGTCTCTCCCCACTCAGGAAAATCACTCCACAGTAAATTTTTCGGACAAGAATTCACGTCCATATTACCTCTGAACTATTGTCCAAAAATTTCTTTATTTCCCCAGCTGAGTTTGTTATGTTCATAAAACCTCTGAACAAACCTTCCTGGTTTCGCTATCGATTATCATGTCCATATTACCTCTGATATCGGTTGTCATCTTAACTTAACACCCGTACTTAACTCTAAGTACGCCAGTGGTGTTAGGTCCACAAAAACTGCCATGTCCATATTACCTCTGAGCAGATATATACCTCCATCCCCAATGGAGTCACAACTCAAAAGTTTGTCATGTTAATATTACCTCGGAACAAACTTTCCAAATTTTCGGCTATTGATTATCATGTCCATATTACCTCTGATATCGGTTGTCTTATCAACTTAGCACCCGTACTTAACTCTAAGTACGCCAGTGGTGTTAAGTCCACAAAAAACTGCTATGTCCATATTACCTCTGGCAGGGCTTGTCCTAAACTTATTACTTGCACTCTCGTGCACAAGGAGTAATAGGTCCAAAAAACAAATTACCCTAGCAGGATGTATTTACCAACCACAATACTTATCATGTCCATACTACCTCTGATAAGACTTATTTTGAACTTATTATTTGCACTTAATGTGCGCAACAAATAATAGGTCCACCAAAACTTCCTCCAGTGGGATGTCCTCAACAAATAGGGTATCGTGCCACGTCCATATTACCTTTGGTACGATGTCTAAAATTTGCGCAAACAATCATAAAGAAATGAAGGGCCCTTATATGATTGCAAATGGCACTTACAGATTAGCCAAGCCTAATAGAAATTTGGCAATGGCTACTATCAACTGCAAACCCCCGAAGAAGTACTATACTTGATCTCCTTCGTTTAACGGAGTATGACGAAGATCTTATTCTGACGATACCATGCACAAAGGTTAGCTGGATCATATTCTATCAGGTTCATGTGACCTCCGAATAGATATCCTTAACTAATTTGTAAGCCTATCATGTTCATATTACCTCTGATAGTGTTTAGTATACAAATTTAGTTGGATTATATTCTTTCAGGTTCATGTTAACTCTGAATAGATTTACATTCAGTAAAACCTTAACGAAAGTATGTCATATTAATGATACCTCTGATATCACTTTCATCTTAGCCTATCATATTCTAAAGTGATGGGTCCACAAAGTCAGAAAATATGTCTTTATTATCTTCGAGAAATTACAGGAGGAATAAGAAGTACATCATTGGGGAGGGGCAGTTAAATCCCTAATCTGCTGCGCTAGAGAGGCCATTCTCTCATTCCTGGAGTTCAAGACGTTAGCTCGAGCCCGCTCCAACCTTGCTTCCTCATTGTTCAAGGCAGACAATTCAGACCGAGCATGTACAAAACCTGTATGGATGACACCCACACGGGTCAGTTTCTGCTGAGCCGCTTCCATTCGGTCCTTCAACACATCTCGAGCAATCGCTGTAGCGAGAACCCTCTCCTCTACCTGAGCGAGTTCATCTTTCAATTTGCGGACCCTCGCTGCCTCTTCCTCATATTCGGCCTCGCACTTAGCCAGCTGGGGAATGACATACCCCAATACGGCATGCTCTTCATTCATCTCTTTCTGTTGTGCCTCGATGGACTTACTCAGAGTTTCCATCTCCCAAACAAGCCTCGCAGTCATGGAGTCATACTCAGCCTGAATCAGGTCATCAATGCTGCCTTGGGATAGTTGCAAATAATTGTTAATGGGTTATTCTAAAGCATTAACTATTTTCTCCAGCGCATCAGCTCTCCCAGCGTCGTCAAAATTCCTGATCGGCGCTATCGAGAGTTGGGAGGACGTCTTCAGAGCTTCGAAGCCTAGATTCTTCTCCAGCACCAATGATATCAGCATTTTCAAAGTGGTGTAGAAAATACTAGTATATTGCTCAACTTTCATGGCGAGATCCGAATGGACGCTGGGAGTGACTGCAATATCGGTGAATCTTCTTCCAGGAACGACTGCAGAGGGTGTCATCATAGTCGTCGCTTCAGCAGATGGCACAACAAAAGTAGAGGCACCAACAACGGTCGAAGTGGCTGACATACTCAAAGGAGGCATAGTCGTGATGACAGGCTCATCCTCTTCTGAACATATCGGGACTGTATTGGGCGAGCCAGCACCCAAAAATGTTGCATCTTCAAGGTCGAGCACAGCCGTTTCATCGACAGGAGCGGCAACAAAGCCAAAGGTTGCGTCAACGCTGTCCTCCCCGTAGATGTCTTTCCCTGAAAAGAAGACAAGAGAAAGTTAATATCAACCTGATGTTAATTTTTCTAAAAAGAGGCATAAAGACGACATTTACCCATGGCCAATGGTGTATATGTCGCGTCTGCAGCCAGTACAGCTAAATCATTTCTTAATAATGTTAAGCAAGCTGTCATACCTGGAGAGGAGGGTGCACCGAATGACGACTGAGGGTAGTCATCCAAGTCTTCACCAGATCCAATCGAGGTTCATCAGGTAGAATCTCGCCGGAGATACTTACAGATGAAGAAGGGGCTGGACCCATTATTGGTTTGGATAAAGATATTCTTATTTTGCTCGGCCTTGAAGGCGATCCCATAGCACTACCTGAAGCGGTAGCAGCAGCAGCAGTCTCGAGCAAAGAATCTCCGGTACTGCCAGCCGAAACTGTGGAGGTTCCCTCTCTAATAGACGAAGGACCTCTAGTCAAAAAATCATCTCCGCCCGGGGAAACAACAGGCTCACTCCTAGGAGCCTCATGGCCGAAAGTCCTGACAGGACCACTAACAGTCTTCTTCTTCTTGCGAGAGAAAGTCTCTTTCAGAATAGGAGTCCTTCGCTTACTGGGGATAACAAGAGGCTCTGCAGGCGGAGGGATCACGCCTCTCGGTACTGTCAACAAAAACTTATCTGGAGCGACAAAGTCTTCACCTTCGTCAGAGAAAACCGATGGGACTTCATCTCTTCCAGCGGACTTATGAGGTGGCATCCTAAAACTTCTACGCATATCAAAATTGCGATGGAAGGTATTGATGGCCACATAAAATTGGGCGTACGAATGGAGGATGTTCAACTCCATGGAGAGAGAAGTCGCGGGCACAGTAAAGGCTGCTCCAGTACAACCCATTATGAAGTACCGCCATCCTCTCGCTCCGTCAATAAGTCCACCTCTGGACTTGAAGCTGGTAATGGCATTTTCCACATGCAATTGGTCATACCCAAACTGTCTGGCGAACCGACTAGGTAGATACGGCTCCAAGAAGCAGTGGTCTTCACTTCTGTATAACAAATGGGAAGGTCTAATGCAGACCAACCAATAAAAAACTTCAGGAGAAAGAACGGTCTTTCCTTCACCTGAATCCTGAAGTCTCGTCCCCTATTGATTGAGATGTACAGTGGGGACGATACAGAAGAGCTTTCAGCTATGAGCAAAATTTAATGCTCGCCGACAGTCTACGACGGTAGTCACGTTCCAAGTGGAATTCTTGTAATTCAACAAGAAATTATTTCCCGAACTACTGGCAGAGCCGGGAGACATCACCCTAGGGTTATGAAGAATTAACCATCCCATCAGGTACAGGAACGGTAGTTCTACCCTGGGAAAGCTTTCACGTCGTGTTTCGTCTGCAAGCAGCCCATCAATAATGGCCCTTAGGCCAGCTTGTATCCGGCATACCATGGCAGGGAGCAGGCCCAGTCTTGTCCCAAACACCAAACGCACTGCAGGACATAAGGTGTTACGGTAAATGCGATCTGAAGATGCAATGCCAGGTACCACCAATCGGCGTAGCCATACAGAGATGAAGCCAGCCAGTTGAGCTTCCTTTGACAAAGGCCTACGGCAATGCCTCATATAACTGTAGGCTTTAGTGCCTGCAGGATAATTTCCTATCCCTTCATCGAGAACTTGATCTGAAGCCCCAGCGTCTTCAATAAGGTCATCGACTATTTGAGCATTGAGCACGCTCAGAAAGTTCAAAGGCTTATCCCTGCTATCCACAACTTTGTCTGGCTTAGCATCTCTGGCCTGATGAAAGAAGAGATAGGACGCCTATTTGTTGGTATGAGCCAAATCAGGGGGCTCATTATAGAAGGTGGTGCACGCAAGATAATGGCACATTAGCTCCTGATACACTGCCACTACTCGAGGATTTGTATCCCCCAGCTCCCTGTTGGTGGGAACATACTCTTCATAAGGAGTATCCCCCATTGGCAGTCTTGAAATCTCTGCCATCTCGTGAAGGGCCAATCCCAACTCCCCTAGCGGAGTGGCAAAAGTTCCAGTGAGCGAGATATACCGCTCCATCAAAGCCAAAAACAGGTTGGGGTTGGGAGGTAACCCAACACTGGTAGCATTCACAGCCGCGAACAGACCAAAGCTCTCCAGCTCCGTCTGAAAATGCTTCAGGGCCCATGCAGCTAAACGAGCCCATCGAAGATTTCCAGGGGTAAGCCACCCGTTGGTCTGAGGATTAACCTTGGGGTATACTCCTCCATGCCCCATGAAGTCATTGCAAAAAGTTGATAATTGGACTAGCTGGAGTAGTGAAGTATCTTCACTCGGGACACTACCCGGACGTAATCCCCTGAAAGGCACGACGGGGCCTGAAGGGCGGCTCACAAATAATCCTTGGTCTGATCCTTTCTGATAAAATATCTTCTCCGGCTGGCCGAGAAGATTAGGGGTCAGAGTCCACGACATCTTCCTGGGATGCGTGGCATGGAAGAATGTCGAGATTGGGTAATCTCTCGGCATCCGGGGCAGGTACATGACCATGCCCCCAGCAGTAAAAACCCAGTTTTCCTTCTTGGGCTTCGTTTGGGATTGTTTATCAATCATATCCCCGAATAGGAAAGCTGGTTTTATATATTTGGCCTCATCTAGATACGTCAGGGGCTCCCCGTTGATCATACTCAACAACATCTGTTCTCCTTGAGACGATATCAAAGTTCCCCTTCCTTCAGGATACTGGGTTCCAGAAATAGGGAATGTCACGTGGGACAAATCCTCCAGGTAATTGGAGTTCAGCATCCCAGCCGCAGAACCCATCACCTCAGCCAACAGAGGTACCTGCAAGTCCACTACAAAATGCAAGAAGAACAAGTCAGTTTTTATACTAGATATTACAGTCTTGCAGCTTACGCCAAAGATTAACAGTCTGTGCTTTTACGCCAAGACTGTAAAAATTTGATTTTTTACGCTAGAACCTATTTCCGAGGCGTAAAATTCAAGATTGGCAGTAAACACAAAAATCTGACAGTCTGTGTTTTTACGCCAGACTGCCAAAATTTGAGTTATTATGCCGAAATTTTCATCCAGAGCGTAACACTCAAAGTTTGTAGTATACGCCAAATTTTGACAGTCAAAGCTTTTACGCCAGACTGCGAAAATATGGAGTTTTTACGCTGACACATTAGGAATGTGGGCATAAATGATAAAACATCTTTGTGCATCATCTTCCTCGAAGAAGCTCTCAGCACAGGAGATGACCTAGCGCGTTCACGTACAACGTGTGCGAAGGGTTTTCTTCGTTTTTGTCGTCCCAAAAGCTTTACCTATGACGCCTGGTGCACAGCTTGATGGTGGGGCATTTCGTTCAGAGCGAGGTTCATTCAGCAAAATGGGAGTTGCTCGTGCTTGAGCAGAGGAGCGAGAAGAAGACGCAGCTTTCTTTTCCTTAGTGGTGGAAGTTGATTTCGGTGCCATGGCTAAAACTCAGAGTTCTTAAAAGAAGAGACGAAGAATTGCTCTCAAAGGAACAAAGGATTTTTGCAAAAGACAGATGAAGAGTTTCTTCTCTGAAGGCCTTGAGTTATTTATAGAGTTCAGATAAACTCTTCGAATCCCTAACCAAATTCGATATTTAATATTCGGTTATGATTGGGGAACACGTCAGCCTATCATTTAGGGAAGACGGACAGTCAGCGAATTCAAAAAGTTTTTCGTGCAGAGCAGATCTATGATTTTACGCTAATGAGCTTTTACGCTCGAGAGTCTACAAATCTACTGTTTTACGCTCAGAGGCTATAAGTCTATGGTTTTACGCCCGGATACTTTTACGCTCGGTAGCTTTTACGCTCGAGAGGCTACAAACCTACGACTTCACGCTCAGAGGCTATAAATCTATAATTTCACGCTCAGAAGCTTTTTACGCTCAGAGGCTACAAATCTACGACTTCACGCTCGAAAGTTTTTCTTTTCAGAGGCTATAAATCTACAGTTTTACGCCCGAATGCTCTTATGCTCAGCAGCTTTTACGCTCGAGAGGCTACAAACCCATAATTTTATGCTCATCTACATTACAGATCTATGACTTTTCGTATATCTAAAAATACGCAGGCCAGAGTATGCATATATCTGAACAATTCTCAAGATGGCCAATTACAAGGGTTCACGCAGAATATGCTCCTTCTTGGCCTCAAAACATCCCAAGTACCCAAAACATACATAGTTCAGCCTTGAAAATGACTCTTCTTCTTGGGTCGATTGGAAGTTCATCCAAAATCCAGTCAGAATCTTTTCTCTACAGTTCAAGCATAGCCAGTTTAGACAGCCATTTCTCGCCTATTTCAAGGGATTTTCGGGAAATCATTCTTGAAGATGATGGTCTGAACAAGAATTCTTCTTATCAGAGAAGTGACAGTTCAGAATTCTACACAATTTCTCGTTCAAAACAGCAGGACAGTTCGAATATTCGACTTAAATGCTAAGCAGCTTTCTATGCATCTTCAGTTACGCATAAAAGACGGGACGAGACAAGATACTCTTTTTATCAGAGTCGGCGTAAAGTTATTCAGACGTGTCGAAGCTGCACATATTCAGACTTCATCACATCAAAATATGGCAAATTATCAGATGCGTAAAAGAAGACGAATTTATTAATCATGATTACATATGATGGAAATCCAGCCTACAAAGGGTTTTTCATCTTCATGATTACATATGATGGAAATTCTTTTCCTACAAAGGGTTCCTTATTTTCATTTAGGATCACGCCAAGAATCTGTTCTGCCAGGTTCTCATATTGGTGGAGATCTTTTTCCGTCTTCTTCATTAGTTAATCGGTTTCCGCGGCCGATTAACAAAAATATGATTAATGGTGGAAGGATAAAAAACTGGGCTTGTTTAAATTATTCAAGAGCCCATCCTCCATACGCCATGACAGATTGAGATGGGATTCCGACCCAACTCAATACTGAAAGACAGGGTCAGTTTGTCTGCCCTCGTCCACCGTCGTAACGGGAGAAAATACAGCCTGCAAGCTGTGTGGTCGAATGTGACCCTTCCTCTCTCCTGGACGAATCACCATATGAAATTGCTGATCATCCCGAGCAAAGGAAGCTATGATATCCTTCCATGATCCATCGTTGCAGAGGACATTTGTTCGAAGATGCCTTCTTTTTCAGTTCCTTACATGTTGGAAGAACATCATCTTCTTCTTCCCCAAGTCGACCCGACGAACATCGGCAACCATCTCTGTGTGGTGAAGGAAATGTGGGAAAAATAGGTTAACCCATTCACTTTTTATAGGCAGAGGAGAACACACCAAATCCCAACAAATTCCCAAAAAATTTGCCGAGAAATCAGCCTCGAGGAACGAGTCAGACTTGACCGTTTCATGCTTCATTCAAAGTGTTTTAAATTGCGAGAAATTTGAAAACTTTGAAGGGGGTCTTGTAGAAGCATAAAAAATACGCTACAGAATTGTACGCAGTATGCATAAAACCCCGTAAAATAGAGTTTCAGTGCTGTGTGGCGTAAGACATGACTTCAGAGCTATCGGTGTACAGCAGAGCTTCAATGCTAGTACAGCGTAAAATATAGCGCCAGAACAACCAACGTAATACAGTATTTCAGACTGCTTCAGCGTAAAAAGGTTGCTATCTCCCCTTTCTGGCATAAAACCCATCTGCTTTTAATGCAGCAGGGGAGTATACGAGGAACTCTTCGTATTCTTCGAATGAACCTGTCAGATCATGCAGTAAACCTGACTCCTGATAAAGAGTACTGCACGACTACCCAGACGACGGATGTAATGATGGTTCGGCACAGAGATCCAGACCGTCGTTTAGTGATATTTCTTTGATACAAATAGCTTTTACGCATTCAAGGGAATACGCTGCCTAGTTTTACACAGGCAGACGTGAGCTTTTACGCTCAGCAGGAGACGAGACGAACCGCCACGTCAAAAGCTGCTCTCCGTACAGAGCTCGAGGCACGTCTCTGTAGTTAATGCGCGTGATGGGGGCAGATCTCTGCATTTACTGCAAGAGATTTGGTTCTACTTTTAAACGACTGGGTGAGCCATAATTATGGCTAATATGTCCACATCACCACCCCTGCATATTACGCCATCAGGCTATTTTTAGCTATAAGAGCACGTTGTACGCTATCTCCTTGAAATACGTCGACCTGGCTATTTTTAACTATAGGAGTACGCCGTATGCTATCTCCTCGAAATACGCCAACTCAGGCTATATTTGCAAAGGTGCGTGATAAGGCTATTTGGTCCAGAATACGCTCAAGATCTCGGTCAAGGAAGGATAATCGATTGTCCTTACGCCGGCAACCTATCTATACAACATCAGGCTTCTACGCCTACTTGGCTTCTACGCCAACCTGACAGCTATTGGGTTTCTACACCTATATGTCTGCTATTGGGCTTCTATGCCTATTGGGCTTCTACGCCTATTTGGCTTTTACGCCATCAGAATAGCTATTTGGTTTTTACGCCAACGAGACAGTTATTTGGCTTCTTCGCCAATCATCTCTACGCGAGGGGCAGTTATCAACGTGGCTTGCATGTCGTGATCTTCGCAGCAGTTATACGCATTATCTCTTAATGGGATACGCGTCACACGCTTATTCAGAAGATTATTTATACGTGGGTAGCAGTTATGATAACCGTCGCGTAAAAGGTGCGGTTCTCTCCGCTGTTCAGCTTCTACGCCTATAAATAGAGACCTCCGTCCACAGAGGTCCAAGGTGGAGGGGAGAGAAGAAAATAGAGGTCGGAAAAATCGAAGAGAGAAGAGCACAAACAGAGAGTAGTGAGCGGCGATTTTGGCATTGAGCGTCCACTCCTTCTTGTAATCTTTGAAGCTATTCCTTCTTCTACAGCACTTCTTCATCATCGTGTGGTCCAAGGGACAAAGTGATCGACTGCAGATCAGACTCCTATAGCAATATTTACCCAGATTAAATTTTGTACTTAACATCCTCGTATATGATTAATTATACTTCTTGTTTGTAAACCAAAGAAAGGGTTTCATATAAACCTATTTTCATTTCTTTCGTTTATTATCAAACACAAGATGGCGACTCTGCTGGGGACAACTTTCTCATCTGACGAGAAAAAAATTGCTCAATACGATGCAGTATCAGTAGGATCAATGAAGAAGACCTTGGTTGTCTAGTTCGACCAGTCAGCCTACGAAGACATGCTTCGAGCATGGGGTAACTCTCACTCCCTCTCCGTCCAAGACAACAGGAAATTGCGTAAGGTGTGGATGCCCCATAAATCCCCTACCATTCCTGCCGACTCTCTCTCTCTCCGACCAACGAGGTTGTAGCATTGCTCCCTCCGTGCCTTGCGCGTAAAACTCAGTCTTCCGTCGCTGACGGGGCAGACAAAACTTCTGGCAAGGCCTCAGCGCCAATCTAGAAGTATACATCGAGCATCGCGCGTAAAAACTCGTCTCTCGTCGCTGATGGGGCAGACGTAATTTCTGATAATGCCTCAGTGCCAATTCAGAAATTCCAAACGCACTCCGGCGTAAAAATGCATCTTCCCTCCGTGGAAAAGCAGATGGTCCTTGCATTCTACGCAAGCAAAAACAAGTGGCAAATTTCCCGACCTCTCGGCTTTTACGCCATCAAGAGAAGAATCTGTCCGCTCTCCAGATTACGCGAGAAGCTGATGGCCGATTGAGGACTTCCTCAGTTTTACGCCAGCCTGAGCAAAATTCTAGACTACGCCAGGACCAGCCCTATAGCGTAAAGAAAGCCCAGTTTACGGATAGATACGCTCCTTGTGGATCCTGTACTACCCACATGGATGAACTACTGTATACAGGTGGCAGGGAGAGAGTTATGGTTCCCAATATCCGCATTCCAACTGATATAAACAGGAGGAACAAGCCTTCTTCCTCTTCTTCTTCCGTTAATCCTCCTGGCTTGCGAGAATTCTTGATCCAGAAACGCAAAGACAGGAGTCATAATCAGGATTAAGTTCCTCTGACTACCAAGCGTGGGGAGATCATGTGGGAAGATGCGTCAACATCTAAGGTCGTCATGACATATGGGCTACATGAGGATTCTGTCTTTATTGTTCCACCGACTCGCAACGATCAGCATCAAATAATCTTCGGTCGAATGCGGAATAGACCGATTGTACAAGAAGAATCTCGCGAGTCTGATGCTGGAAAAATACAAATCCACAGATATAGCCCACAAGCTTTAAAGATTATACAAAGCATGGGTTATGATTTAAAGTTGAAACAAGGCCTCAACCATGGAAAAGGCAGACGAACACCGTTGCATGGTAATCCTTACTGTCAACAAACTCATTTTGGGTTGGGGTACACTGCATCTCTTGAAAACGCAAAACATCGGGAGTCTGATCCTGCACAACCAGAGGCAGGTCCTTCTAAATCAACCTCTGTGGACAAACGCCATGACATGTCTGGGGGTAGTCTACCTCGACAAAATAGGGCAGCATCCAAAACTGGGGGTAGAATTCCCTCTGAGTCCGAAGATGATGCAACAATGACCATCTTCCCGGAAGACCGTAAAACTCAGGCAACGGGAGCCCGAAGGCTAAAAGGGACTTTCTCCTTCAATGAAGATGACATCATGGAAATCTTCAATATATTGATGAAGGAAAACAAACTTCAGCTACCCAACATCAGATACCCTGAGAGGGCTGGTAAAGTCGATGACCCAGATTATTGTCTCTTTCATCAGTACATTCATCACCCCACAGGGCATGCTATGTACTGAAAAGGAAAATTCAGGAGTTGATCGATGCCAAAGTCATCACTTTGCATTAATAAACGAGGGAACAATCACTACAAATTGATTTCACTCTAATATAACAATTTGTTCCCTCAAAATACCGGACAATGAATCCCTAAAGTTTCTCGAACTGGACAACCAAGGTCTTCTTCATTGATCCTACAAATCTATGATTTTACGCTCAGAAGTTTTTTACGCTCAGAAGCTACAAATCTACAACTTCACGCTCGAAAGTTTTTCTTTTCAGAGGCTATAAATCTACGGTTTTACGTCCGGATGCTCTTATGCTCAGCAGCTTTTACGCTCGAGAGGCTACAAACCTATGATTTTATGCTCATCTACATTACGGATCTATGACTTTTCGCATATCTGAAAATACGCAGGCCAAAGTATGCGTATATCTGAACAATCCTCAAGACGGCCAATTACAAGGGTTCACGCAGAATATGCTCTTTCTTGGCCTCAAAACATCCCAAGTACCCAAAACATACAGAGTTTATCATTGAAAATGACTCTTCTTCTTGGGTCGATTGGAAGTTCATCCAAAATCCAGTCAGAATCTTTTCTCTACAGTTCAAGCATGGTAAGTTTTGACAGCCATTTCTCGCCCTATTTCAAGGGATTTTTGGAAAATCATTCTTGAAGATGATGGTCTGAACAAGAATTCTTCTTATCAAAGAAGTGACAGTTCAGAATTCTACGCGACTCCTTGTCCAAAATAGCATGACAGTTTGGATCTTCAATTTATATGCTAAGCAGCTTTCTACGCGTGTTCAGCTACGCATAAAAGACGGGACGAGATCAGATACTTTTTATCAGAGTATGCGTAAAGTTATTCAGACTTCATCACAGAAAAATATGGCAAATCATCAAATGCGTAAAAGAAGACGATTTTATTAATCATGATTACATATGATGGAAATCCAGCCTACAAAGGGTTTTTTATCTTCATGATTACATATGATGGAAATCCTTTTCCTACAAAGGGTTCCTCATTTTCATTTAGGATCACGCCAAGAATCTGTTCTGCCAGGTTCTCATATTGTTGGAGATCTTTTTTCGTCTTCTACAGCATTTCATCGACTTCCACAGTCGATGAACAAGAAAATGATTAATGGCGGAAGGATACAAAACTGGGCTTGTTTAAATTATTCAAGAGCCCATCCTCCATACGCCATAAAAGATTGAGTTGGGATTCCGACCCAACTCAATACTGGAAGACAGGGTCAGTTTGTCTGCCCTCGTTCACCGTCGTAACGGAAGAAAATACAGCCTGCAAGCTGTGTGGTCGAATGTGACCCTTCCTCTCTCCTGGACGAATCGCCAATGTGTTTGATAAGATAATTAATACTGTAATGGAGGTCGGTTAGACCCTACATAACAGACGAAGAAGTAGAATAAGAAATGAGATCATTTTCCTACTTGGTTGAGCGCATATGTAAGCAGCTTGGTAATTACTTTTTCTGTACGCACTTGCACAATAAATAACTTATTATCGCTACTTTGGTATTTAGGTCGATCATCTAATAACATCCGAGACTGAATCTATTAGAACTCTAGCCAAGGGACCAATTACTACCGTCAAAATATGGCCAAGTTACTGTGTGAATGGATTTAGGTTCAAGTCAACAAATCCTCCGATCAGAGATAGCTTTCTGGATCTTGATTCACGAAAAATAGTTGTTTGTGTATCAAATCATCGAACTACAAAGACGTCAATCCAGGCAATAATTTCTTTGGCATCTTATCAGAGATTATAGAGTTGACAGATAATTATGGCATAAAACCTGCTAAGATCGTGCTATTCAAGTATGAATGATTCGATCCGA
Source organism: Iris macrosiphon (assembly GCA_036927795.1). Classification (NCBI taxonomy): domain Eukaryota; kingdom Viridiplantae; phylum Streptophyta; class Magnoliopsida; order Asparagales; family Iridaceae; genus Iris; species Iris macrosiphon. The sequence goes on from JAYESA010000007.1 coordinate 198,688,400, forward strand.
TTCAAGATCAAGTTTGGAAAATTGACAAGCATGGTCCTGCTAAGATAGTGTAAATATCAAGGCTATGAACCATTTATCCTATCAAGTCAGGCTCAGCTCGTGTACTTCACAACTTATCATAGATGTGAGACAGCGAGGTCAGATTGGTGGGCAGTATGCAAGACTAAAGATAGAAATACCTTTGATATTGATAAAATAGCTTATCGGGAGGACGAGCTACCTCTTGTAACAAATATTGTAGATGTGGACTCAACGGAAGTTACTCATTACACGAATAATAATGTAAAATAAGTAGAATTATCCGAAGACGAAGACGAAGAAGAAGTAGATGAAAGTGAAGATGAGGAGGAAGAGGAAGAGGAGGACGTGGAAGGCGAACAAGATAAATTTTTTGAAGATGATTAAAAATAAAATATTCTGTCCGAAGATATGTACTATATTTTGACTGTAGAATATACTATTTTGACAAACATATGTATTATATTTTGAGTGCAGATTGTACTATCCATTTAGAATTGTGATACCACTAGTTATTTACTTTGCAATTCTATTAATACTGTGAGATATGCATAACATTTTGACTGTAGAATATACTATATATTTGTGTATATCTTTATTCATCAGATGTTGTTATCAGGTATGATAGGACGACGTGGAGCGTTTGACATCTCCCGAGGTAGACAGAGTGCTCCTCCGGTACTGCCTACTATTGGTTCTGGATCCTCGGCGCCTAGTACTCCAGTATATCGACCAGTCACATCTCCGACTGCGACGACGTTATGTGGCAGCACTCCTGGGATGAGTAGTTCTAGGCCAGATAGTACTCCCGTATCCAGTGTTCCTTCTGGTGACGGAACCATGGAGACAGATGAGCATATGGCGGAGGTTGAGCCGACGTCGTCCCAACATCAGCCAGATCCTCCATGCGCACCTCCGGACGAGACGAGGACGAAGATTTGGGCCGACGGTACAAAGTAAGTCAATTAGATGGTTTTGCATCATATATATCGTATATTTTTTTATTCATCAAATATTGACTTTTTTGATAAAAATAATTTTCTCTGTATAGATATCGTCCCTTGTCGGTACAAAGACGCCTAGGCCACTTTTTGAGGTACAACTATGGTGGCCCTTGGATCAAATACTCTGATGCTCCGGAGGAGAGAAAAGCGTTCAGGTTTGCACACTTCAAGGTAAAAGTATATTATATCAATTATCTAATTTATGTATATTATATAACTTACTAAATTACTTATTGTAGCAAATGTATTTTTATCCATTGCATCGGACAGAGTTGATCAAGAAGATATTTCATGTCGTTGCCGCCAAGATGATCCATGATGCTCTGGATGACCAGAAGGCTCGTGATCGGGTAGGAAAACCTATCCAAGATTGGATCACGCGTGAGCAGTGGACTGTGATGAGGACTAGATTCGACGATCCGAGGTACAATTGAAAGGTCTGAGAAGGCCAAGGTGGCTAGGCAGAAGGCAGCAAAGTGGTATGGTGGCTCAATTCTGATGACAAAATATTTTTGTCGTTTGGTATATTTTTATTTCAGATATATTATTTTAATGCAAGTACGATAAAATGGTAGTGGAATAAAATATTTAATTTTAGTACTAAATAATATATTCTTAACAGGTTCAGAGGGGTGAGGATGCAAACATGATGACCGTCTTCCTGGCCACCCATCGAAAGGACGGGAATCCCATTGATGAGAGGGCCTCGCAGACCTATGTAAGTATTACTTTACTTTGTGTTAATTTTAATATAACTTTGGCTATTATCGAGTATCCAAACTTTTCTAGGCCGAGTATCTTAGGCTGCGTGAGCGGACGACTGCTAGTGCACCTACAACGGGAGAGGCAGGTACTTTCTCGCAGCCCTCTCCAGCTCCATCAACGGACGAGATGTGGGTGACCGCCGTTGGTGGTCTCCAGAGGGATACGTACTACGGTACGGGATCCTATGGTGCCCTTGTTGCGACGTAGTCATCTAGGGCCTCCACGGCAAGTGCACATTTTCTACAGCCCTCACAGTCGTCATTCCGAGTCCAGGAGACCGTTGACCGTCAAATTGCGTCTCTCCGTGACGAGTTACTGCGAATGATGGAGGAGCAGCCCCTGTCCTACCCGCAGGCGGACGATGCGATGCTCATTGCACGATTTGATATGCTCGAGCGCAGCATCATGGAGCTCTGGGATATGGCAGCTGATCTTAGAGCGTCAACAGAGCGCAGCATGACGGAGCTGCAAGCATCACAGCTGTTTATGGGCGAGAGGTTGACGATGATGCAGGATTCAATGGTTCATAGCAGTACGAGGCTGTTATCTACCATGGATTCATACAACCATCGATTAGCACAGTTGGAGTAGATACGTCCTCCTGGTGCACCTTTATCGACACAGACTCCACCAAAGTCACTGCCTTCTCCATCGACATCGGTGTCGATTTTACGGGAGCAGTATGATATATTCGTATCCCTAATGCGCGTCGGTGGTCATCCCTCCTACAGATCCGCAATAGTCCTAAGTAGGATAGTTTATTGATTGTTTATGTTTCAGACCTATGATATTTGGTAATTTATAAATATTTTTTATTTTTGAGGCTTTCAGATTTTATTTCTTGTATTCTTTATGACGAGGCTTTTAGACTCAGTTGTGTGGATATTTGTTGTATTCTTTACGACGAGATTTCGTCCTGACTCGGTTTGTAAGCTCAATATTTTGTTTATTTCAAATTTTACTATATTATTCATATTAAATGTATGTTAATTTACCGGTGTTGAGTGTTCAACCGAAGGGGGTCGACGAACCTAGCAAATTCAACGGAGGGTTGCTCCGGGTCTGTTTGTACAAATTATGAATTCATAAACTTCTAGAAGAATGGTTTGAAGATAATTCAATATTTTTTATTTTTATTTTTCACTATATCTTTAGCGACGTTTATAGCGACGTTTAGCGGTGTTTATATACGTCGCTACAAACGTCGCTATAAAAGTCACTATAAACGTCGCTAAAAACGTTGTTGACCGCCGTAAATCTGCTGACAAGGCAGTATTGCCAGGTCAATATAACATCGCTAAATGAGTCGCACAACGTCGCTAAAAAGAAAAAAATTAGTGACATATAGCGACACACAACACGTCGCTAATTTAGTAACGTTGCGTCGCTAAACGTCGCTAATATAGCGACGCATTTATGTCGCTAGAAAACGTCGGTATAGCGACATTTTGCGATATTTTTTCGGTCAGCGACTAGCTTAAAGGCGACTTCATCGAAACGTCGCTACATACGTTGCTAAAATTATTTAGCGACGTTCTTTGGCCATTTAGCGATGTTTTTAGACGTCGCTAATTTGACTTATTCTAGTAGTGAATCCTCTTTTTATAGAGGACCTCCTCTTTCATTTTGAGGGGTGAGATAAAAAAACAGATGGAAAAACCGAGAACACGAGATGACCGGCGGCCCAGAGTGTCCCCCCCCCCCCCCACACACACATGGTGTTTCCGAGTGTTTTCGAAGACGATATTGAGCTTTCCATAAGTTCATTTGTAAACTTGTTGGTTCATGGGGGCATATTGTCTGTACGACGAATCTTTCTTTTTGAGCAACGGTTGTTTTGACCACCCCAGTAAGGGGCTTTTCTTCGGTCTTTTTTTTTTGCTTCGTTCTTTCTCATTGTAGCGTCTAGGAACGTAAAGAGAAGAACGTTTTACTTGTTGCTTGTTGTTATCTTCATTTTTTTTGAAGTTTGTTTGTAACATGTTCTTGGTTCGTGTTTCGTTGGAATCGAGAATATCATATGAGGAACTCTTGTGTGAATCTCTGATCTCGACGACAACTTGAATTTCTATAAAGAGCGAATTTTTGGATTCGCTGGTAGCTCTACATATGGTCCGTATTCTACCATCTTTTATCCGTCTCCGAACTAACAAGAAGCAGAAAAATTATGGGCGCAAGGAAAATCCGTCACACTACTTGTCGACAGCTAATTATTGCATAAAACATGAACGATTGTTAAAAAAAGATTCTTAAATATAACGTCTTCACGAATACACTCCAAATATGGACATTGTCGAGACTACCCATCCCAGATGTCACTGGGCCATTCTTAATTAGTTAGTGCTGGTTAGCATCACGGCGAACACCACTATTCCAATCACATAACCTAAACCCTAAAATAGGCATTATAAAATCAATGAGATTTACTTTGATTCAACCAAAGAGAGAGACGAGTAGATTGCCAACGCCAAAAAGGAACGCATATCGACAAGGCGAGGTGTTTTTATATTAGGCGACACATCCAACCGTCGCACGAATCTTGATGCACGCGCATGGCCAGTATATAAGTTGAGTCCGACGTCATACAAGGACTCTGCATAGTTTGTATCGTTCAAAAGTAATCGATTATTATAATCATCGTTTATTAATCATATGCTGATGGGCTCTATTTATTTATATATATGTCATGCCAAACGAAAAGAGTTCCATTCTGAATTGTCCACTTATGAATCCATCGTCACGGTCCATAATTTCCCGTTCAAAGTAGTAATCAACAGAAACCGACGAAAAATTCAAGCCGAAGCTCTAATTTTTTTAATTAATTTACAGAAGAAAAGAGAGAGTGAAGAGAGTATATATAATATATATATAGAGAGAGAAGATTAATTAATTAACCAAAATTAGTTAATTAATCTTTATTAGGCTATTAGTGAGGCTAGAGTCTGTTCGTTCCCGCAGCGAAAAACCGGGGGCAACGACAATCTCTGCAGCTGGCTCAGGAAAATGACGCGACGGAGCTCCGAGAGCCGCTCGCGGAGCGCGGAGGACTCGCCACGTAGCATCTCGTTGTGGGCCCGGTAGAGCGAGCCGTGGTGGGCGACGAGGCCTAGCCGGGCCCCCAGCTCGCGGTTCTGGGACCGGAGCCTGGCGGCGTGGGCGCGGAGGTCCTCGAGGTGCCGTTGCTTGCGCATGCGGGACCGGCGGGCGGACTCGCGGTTCGAAATCATGCGGCGGAGCCGGCGGTGCTGGGCCGGGTCCAGCGGACGGTTTGGCTCGGCCGGGGCTTGGAACTGGGACATGCTGAGCATTGGGAAGGAAGTGACGGGAAGTGGAGGGAGGAAGCGGAGGTAGTGGGGGGAGGAAAAGGGAAGAAAGGCGTTGTAGGGGATGGCTATTTATTAGCGGGAGGGGGAAGAGGGGTGTGGGGCCATCGTTGTTTTATGCATGTTGACGTGGCGGTCTGTGGTTGGTTGTTGGTTTATATACGGTCGGACTTTTGAGTCAGTCTCCACTGTGTGTGGAGCTTTAGATGACCAAATATGTTGTATCCACATGGATTTAGGTACTCTCTTTGACTGACAACTGGGCCTGTTTGGGTTGGTGGGTAGGACACCTTGAAAGTTGTGGTGGGTCCCAGCTTGGAGTCTAGATTTAGCCTTAATCACGAAGGAATGAGGAAAAGAGCTAGCGAATTTGGCTGCCGGCAAGATATGGTGGTGGACTTTCTCCAATTTTTTAAATTTTCTTATTTTTAAGTTTAATCATATAAATTTTGATTATGTGTACTTTTTTTCCCTAACAAATTTTTCTAAATTTTTTTTAACATATATATATATATATATATATATATATATATATATATATATACATTTATTTCTAAGTTTTGGACTTATTATACGGAATACTCCTATTTTTAAACTAATTACACTAACCACCCCTCCCTTTAGAGAAAAAAAAAGGCGTAGTTAGTGTTATAATTTTTATTTTTTTTTAAAGTAGGGATACCCGTGTAATAAACATAAAACATATGAGTGGTCAGTGTAATTAGTTTAAAATATGGTACCCCGTGTAATAAGTCCAAATCTTAGATATAGTTAGTATATATATATATATATAAGTCAATACAAATGTGGACCAATAGGAATGTAATATATTAGTGCACATGGATGCACATGAAATGTAGGCGTTCATTTCTATTGGTCCACATGTGCACGTCTCATACAAAAATATGAAAAAATATATATAATTTTTATTTTCTATATACAATCCTACAATTATATTAAATCGTCCGAAAACTATATCAATATTCTTCACATAAGACAAAAAGAATTTGTATTCAAACTTCTTTTAGATTTAGATATTAATTCACTTATTAAAAGATTTGTTCCATCTTTTTTATATTTACTTCTCCCTACCCACATTAATTGGAACACATGTATATATAAACTATAAAATTTCTCTCTGGTTGTATGTACAACAAAGTCACTTTACTTCTTATGGAGTTCATCTTCCATGGACTTGCGAATATTACATATTAGACTTATGTATCAAAAGTTATACTTATATATCACAAGTTAGGCCGATAAGATAAAAGAATTTTTAAAAAAATATAAAAATATATAATTTAAACATAATATTTACTGAACAAAATTATTTGTACATTATAAAGTTAAGTTAAAATAAACTATACCTCTTAGTATAATCTCAAATATATCAATCTATCATTTATAAAAAAATAAGAATATAAATATGAGATCTATTCAGCCATATTATTTAATATAAAATTGAAAATTTATATGTTTAGGATATTAATCTAATATTGGACACACCAATAACCAAAATAGACTAATAATTGCCAAAAATGTAAAAAAAAATTGTTACCGATATATGTTACATATAAATATAGTATGTGACGTCTATTTGTAATTTGTTATATCTTACTTATATTTGTTACATATAAAGGTAATATGTGATATCTATCTATAACTTGTGACATTTATTTAAATTGTGACCTTGATACCTAACTTGTCAGGTATATACTTCATTTGTTACTTTAGTAATGAACTTGTGATAATAGTATAACATGTAACCTTTAATTTCACATAACCTATGATATTGGTGTGATCAATGTTAAATGACTTGTGCTTCTTGGTACTTAACCGATGATATTATTATTTAACTTATGATATTGTTGCATTTTCTGTAATATTGATGTATTTAGAACCATAAAATTGTATATCAAGTCAACACGAGAAGACTTCTCGCAAGAAGTTCCCTTCAGCGTGAAGGAGATTCCTACGAGAAGTTCCCTTCAGCGTGAAGGGGCTCCATGTTGGAAGAATCCTTCAGTGTAAAGGGGCTCAAGGCTGGAAGTTTCCTTCAGCGTAAAGGGGCTTCCCGTTGAAGCTACATTCATACGAGGCTGAGTTAGTGACATTTAATGGTGTTATGACCCGCACCCTGTGTGAGGGCATGAGTACATGGATACCTCCAGCCTACGCTGCAGTATCGGCAGCAGAACGTTGTCTAGGTCAAAAATACTATCTAATCATCTCACACAATAATATATAAAATCTGCAAATGATATCTTAACTCCATATGGAGGACAAGATAACAATATGATATGATAATCAATACTCAATCACAATAGCTAGAGGAATATAACGACACAATATCAAATAGACGGATGGAAATCACAAGAGTCACAAACTACAACCAATAGCCAAGTCTAATAGTCTATCAACAAGACACAAATAGTCTCAAATATAAATAACATGACAAATGTCTAAGCTGGAGATATAACAGTACAATAAGAAAAACTAGCTAAGTGTATGCTAATACTAGTTGAGCCTCCTCAACGGCTGATACTAAATCCTCCTGTAATAGGAGTGATATCTCAGCTAGCTCGCCATCCTGTGGGTCATAATGTGTAGGACATCAGTCCTCTAAATAATTATCTGAAAAATATATCCAGTCAGGATTGGAGCAAAGTATAACCCAATAGTAGTCCCAATAATAACAGAAGCTATGAAACAGTAATAGCAATAAAAATAAATGATGGAGAGTCACCGAGATAGTAAATATTACGACAAGTAATGAAAATAACTAAGAGCAATATGATAAGAATCATCACTGTAAAGAACTGGAAGTAAAAGAAACTATAACAATAAGTGCCTTAAAATATTAGTAGGATATGTGATCGGCTTTGGCCTAACACGGTCTATAAATAAAGGAAACTGGCTCAACCACACGTATAATGCATGATCGACTAGTTGTCACGGGCTATACTATTGCACGGACTATAAGGTATGATCATATATCCACTAATACTTCTCCTACCCTCGACTAGTACACGAATCCAAATCATGACACGTTATAACATGTAAATCACGATGCACGGTCTATAATATCATGCACGATAATCACGATCAATATAATCATAAAGATATCACGATAATAACTAAGAATGACACTGTAATCATTAAGTAATTATAAACAATAATATCTCATGATGGGGATCCAAGTATACCAATCAGTGTAATCAATGTGTCAAGAATCAAATATCTCAATACTAAAAACATGTAACATAGAGACTATCAAATAAGAAAACTATCAGAGAATATACTCACATGTGGTCCAGAGTAATGAATGTTAAACCGTGTCCGTATTGATGCCTCAAAGACTTAAATATAAAATATCAAGTCAAAACAGTATTTTAGAATAATAAACATACTATACTAGCATGAAACTAGGTCTCTAAGTCAACACTAGGTCCAACTAAGTCAAACTAGGTCATACTAAGTCAAACTAACTCAAACTATGTCATATTTGGTCAAACTAGGTCAAATCTAGGTCAATACAAACAACCTAGGTCATTTTCTAGTTTCTAAGTTGATTTTACTTATTTACAAGGTTTATAAAGTTATACTAGATCTTACTTAACAAGTCACTATTTGATTTTTAGGTGCTAACTAAGTCAAACTAGTCAACACTAGTCAATACTAGACCAATACTAGATTTTTAGGCTATACTAATAAGTTCATAGCATATATTACCCTAATATATACTTCTACCTATAATATCTAGCAATACCTTAGCCTATAGGTATTTACCTTACCCCGTATCATGGTATCTTAACCTGTATCACACATTTGCCTAATACCTTGGCCCGGATCTCAAATACCTTAACTATTAGCCAATACCTTAGTTCTAGGGTCAATACCTTGGCATATAGCTATTTACCTTATCCCGCATCACGATATCTTAACCCGTATCACGCATTTACCTAATAACTTAGCCCGTATCTCAAATATCTTAACTATGACTCAATATCTTACTAATACTAGGTTTTAAAGTCATACTAGTTAGCTATGATATAATAATATCATATATACTATATAGATATACTAATATATACAATAACTTAGTCTAACACTTAATACCTAGCCAATACCTTAGTATTACCTCATTACCTAGCTATTATCTTAGTATTACCTCATTACCTTACCAATACCTTAACATATTATCATGTATCATAGTTTCTAGACTAATACCTTAGCTAATACCATTACCTTTACCAATATCCAATACCGTAACTCATACCTTGGTACCTAACCCATTACCCAAGCTAGACAATACCCTTACCATGATATCTTAATCCAATACATAATATCATAACCTTACCATAGTTTTCTAGTATTATCTCATACTAGTTCTAATATTTTGGTATCTTGGTATTCTAAATACCTTGATACATCTTAGGATACCATACTCAAATTTACTCCACACATATCCCACATGTTTGTGAGGAGCTAATGGTATAAGTAATAGTTCCAATATAAAGAGTACCCGCTCTGATACCAATTGAAGGACCGTAAGGCAACTCTAGAGAGGGGATGAATAGAGTGAAGCGGAATAATCTACCAAATTAAAAATTAAGTAGAGTGAAGGCAGTAAATAACTAGTAGTATATATACAATATAGTAAAGTAACATAAAGAGAAAGCAAACGCAAACACCGCGATGCATACTAGTTTTCTTCTGAGAGGACTAGTCCAGTCCCAAGAACTCAAGCTCGGAGTTTTATCCACTATAATCACCACAAGCTTTGATCTGAAGGCTTGCCACTTCTTACACCACGAGATTTGATCCAAATTCTCGTAACTTCATACACGTGCATTTGATACGAAGGGCACGTAGACTTCATACAAAAAAAAAACTGATGGAGACAAGCTCTTCACAACTCTTGTAGACTTCTAGACCGAGACTACACTTGGCACTTAGAAGGCTAGGGAGTTGATCTTGGAGATAAGAAAGTTTAGGCTCTGAGTGTTTATTTACTATATGATAGAAAGATAGAGAATGGTTAAGTGTGTAGGAATATAGAATTCCAATCATATTTATAGGGTGTAGGCAAACAGAATTCGGCTAGAATTCGGATGGGGTTTAATTCAAATTTTTAACCATTGGGCCAAAAAATCATGAGCTTATTGAGCTAGTTGATCTTTGTCACGCCACAATCCCAAAATACCAAGGGACTAGCTACGTGGCAATGGCCAACAGCACCTCCAATGGGCAAACCCAATTTAATGGACCCGTTAGAGTGTACTTAAGCTGTAATACATATAAAAATGATCTACGATATCTGTCACAGTTTATATATCTAATCTCATCCACAAAAAGTAACGAAATCACAAAGAGACAAGTCCAGTCACAATAATATAAAATAATCTGTCCAACCAAAGCAATATAAATAATGTCACGGAGAAACAACCCGTCATCAAAATAAAAAGAAAAATAACTCCAAGTACAATATCCAGAAGTCACTATAAGATCAAATATCTAATAACACTAAGCATAATAAATGAATGGTGAGAATACTGTGTGCTCAAAAGAAGTCCTCCGAAACAACCTCGTCCTCTGCAACCTGTACGTCTCCAATAGTAGCACATGTCCCGTAAATCTCAGGATAACTCTCCTCTTCTATACCTGGGGACATAATCTGGATCCAAGTCCCCATGGGACATAGAAAGGTACAATAAATACTCAAGCCAAAATAAAATCCAGTAAGTAAGAACAGATCCTCAGGTCAAGCTATGTAACCAGCTAAGTGAAATACAAATGAGGGCATCACTATTACTCAGGCTGAGACCACTAGAGGCTCTGTGTCGGGAAGCCCATAGTAGCAAGTAGTATCTCGTAGGGCCAGTAAATGTGCTAAACTCTGGTATAGAGACTAAACACCTCCAGTAACATAGTATATATATAACATAATTAGCCTGTAGCATGTGTGTCTCTCCCCACCCAATGTAACCTCATGTCTCATGTCTACAATATCTCATGTCCATAACACACAAGATCATGACCTCTAGCTAGTACAATGAGTCATAATGATATCTATGTAATATGTAAGTCTCATATCACGAATCCTGTAAGCCTATACAGAATCACCATGAATAACTCAAGAAAGATTCTGTCAGATGAAATAGTGTCAAGTGTCCTACGGTCTAGCAAACTTGGTAAAGCAAGCACAATAAAATATAGGATCGTGGAATTAACTCTCTAAGTGATGTTACACTACTCGTACGCGTCGACACCTAAATCTTGTTCGGACGCTAAGCAACGTCTCACGGTCCTAGGTTGAACAGGCACATCATATATATATATATATATATATATATATATATATATATATATATATATATATATATATATATATATATATAAGCAGATAATATAACAGGATCTACTGCAAGTTTGGCAAGGTACACTTGCCTGGGTTCTGAACTCCGTCAACTGCTCCTGGAAAAATAGAATCTGCGCGTTGTAAACACCCTAATTTTTTAGAATTTAATTTTAGAATTTTAATTATTGAAATTATGAATTTTTGAGATTAAGGAAGATTTTTCTGTAATTTTTAGCTAATTATAACAAATATTCGTTCATGGATTTATATTTTTGTGTATTAAATTAAATATTAAAATAGTGCAAAAAAATATTTTTGGGTGTAAAACTAATATTAGAGTATTGTGTATTTTTTTTGGAATTTATTGAGGTCCAAAACTATTTTTAGTGGCCATATATGCATATATACATATATATTTATTGTTTTAAATAAACCAATCCAAACCAACCCAACCGAATCTAAAACCCGTACCCACTAAACCGCTAACCTGACCCAATAATCCTTTATCTACAGTAATAGAAACCCCCTCCCCCCGCATGACCCCTCGATTCACTTTCTTTGTAACCTCCCCGACCCCCTCCTCTTCAGCTCCTTGTAACTCCCTCCCTGACACCCTATTTAAACCCTAGCCTAGTCGACCACCACCACCATCATCTCCTCTACCACCCCGACCAACCCCGGCCGTCGACGATCACTGGACATTCGTCGTCGCACGTTGCAAGACGCCTCCGCACACCCGACAGAATCCCGAGCACAGCACACAGTGAGGTACACTACTTCTAGCCCCAGTATCTCTCTGCACAGTTAACTAAATATTGACCCGTCAAATCCTATTTGAAGACCACATGACTCCCTTGAACCCTGTGTAATTAGTCTGGTGTATCGTGTACTGTGTCGATCGCAATTCATGACGCAAAACAGGAAAAAATGACCCAGTTTGTAGTTCAGAAACTGTTCCAATCACCCATGTTCATGGCTGATTTTCTTCCAATCTAATTAATATTTTTAAATTCTACTTAAACAATAATTTAGACAATATAAACAAATTTTAATCTCTTCAATTAGTTTATTTTAATTTGATGTATGCTGTATTTTATTTGCTGTTGAATTTGACCAAAATCTTGGTTTTTTAAACCAAAAAATTCTCGAAATGGGGTACATCCTGCTAAACGAGACAACTTCGCCATGTGCGAATTACATCGAAAGGCGCGTATCGTTAATGCAGATGTGTGAGATTTTGTGGAAGTTAATTTGGATGTGCGTGCACACCGGAATCAATGCGTATCCGTCGAAAAGTCCCGTATCGGCATATTCTGACACTCGTCATAATTTCGTTTTTGCTTGTCATTTTGTAACAAAACTTGCGTCATTGGATTCGCAGTGTTACGCTGGTCTTGTGACCCATGTTTGGTTCGATTCTAAGAAAGTTGACGAAGCACTGTTTCGTGGGCCCCACGGTTCCACTTGACGGGCGATTTCATGACTGGCTCATCGGAATCCAATTCTGGATGTTCCATTGGGTTCGTATCATCGTTCTGAACTTGTAGGCACTAAGTTTGATGAATTTGGAGAACTTTATCTCTGATATATTTTTTGATGCGAAGTGGGCCACATATGGACCCCGCTTTGACCAGAAACTGTCAATTCCGTCATTGTGTCCAAATTGGACTTATGGGTAGTCAATCATAGTTATTTCAAGTTTTCTGAGAGCAATGGTGATATTTGTTTCAGAATTCGGAGGCATACCTGGAGATTCCATTTATATCGGAGCAACTGACGGCGCTCAAAACACAGGCAAGTGTAACTTTGCCAACTTGTAGTAGATCTTGTGATATTATTTGCTTGAGTTATTTCCATATACTCCTGTGTTGTACCTATTCAACCTAGGACCGTGAGACGTTGCTTAACGTCCGAACAAGATTAGGGTGTCGATGCCGTACGCAGAGTCGTGTATCGTCATTTAGAGAGTTTATACCATGATCCTATATTTTGCATGCTTGTTTTACCAAGTACGTCATACCATAGGACACTTGATACTATTTATGTGACAGAATCTTTTCTGAGTTATTCATGGTGATTTTGTATAGGCTTACATGATTCGTGACGTAAGACTTGCATATACATAGATATTATTATGACTCGTTGTACTAGCTAGAGATCATGATCTTGCGTGTTATGGACATGAGACGTTGTGGACATGAGACGTGAGATTATATTGGGTGGGAAAAGACACACAGGCTACAGGCTGATTATATACATATATACTTTATTATTGAGGTACTTTAGTCTTTGTTCCAGAGCTTGGCCCATTACGTGATATTCTTGCTACTACGGGCTCCCCGACACAGAGTTTGTAGTGGTTTCAGCCTGAGTACTAGTGATGCTCTCATTTACATTTCACTTAGCTGGTTACATAGCTTGTCCTGAGGATCTATTTTTATTTATTTTATTTTATTTAGTTTGAGTTATTCTTGTACCTTGCTATGTCCCCTGAGAACCTGGATCCGGATTATGTCCCTAGGTACAGCAGAGAAGGATTACCCCGAGATATACGGGAGATGAGCTGACGTTGGAGCAGTACTGGCACCAGAGAACGTGGTTGTGCAAGAGGATTTTTTCTGAGTATTATGTTACATACTAAGTTATTTATGCTTATATTTATTTCATATCTTGACTCATGGACTTATGTATTGACTTATTCTCTTTTCTTATTTTATCGGGTTGTTCCCCGAGACACTATATATGTTGACTTAATGATAGACTATTTTCTTTATCTATTATCTTGATTAGTCTATCATGTTTAGTTATATTTCTTTCTGTGGATGAGATTAGAATTATTCTGTGATAGATGGTATAGACTGTATTTATATTTATTACAACTTAAGTGCACTCTAACGGGTCCATTAAATTGGGTTTGTCCATTGGAGTTGTGTTGCTGGCCATTGCCATGTGGCTAGTCCCTCGGTATTTTGGGACTAGGCATGACATTGGTGTCCCAAGCAGGTCTCGAACCTATGACTATATTGCTTTGGTTTCAAATAAGGAATCGAGCAAGCCTGCGATTAGGATAGAATAAATTATAGGATCGCATCCACATATTGACATGTTCTTGACTTCTATATCGACTTCAAGATAATTTTTTGACTTACATCATGTCTTGATTTCTCTGTGCACCTCTCATAGTTTACTTTGAATGCAGAGTAATGGATCCACGAGCCAGCGACGAGAGTCCCATGGGTACACCACAAACGATGGGGTGACACCATTGGGTGGAGATCCATCCACTCAATAAATCAATCAAGCAGATCAACATGCCTCGAGGTTCCGGCGAGACGACATTCCATCACCATCGTAGTTTATACTACCAATGCCCATTTTTTTCAACATGACAGCCTATGGATGGTTAGCAGATGTTCCAAATGCTCTACGTAATGATGCAAGCACAACAACAGGTTCATCAAGAGGCTGAGAAATGCCAGGTGGAAAACCTGAGAAACAGTATAGTGACCGCACTGGAGCAGACGAACCCACCAGCTAGACGACCATTGATGGGATATATCACTGATTTCCGCCAGCTGAAGTCCCGTACCTTTTCAGGCAAGGAGGAGCCCACTGAAGTTCATGAGTGGCTCACAAACACTCAACACCAATTAGAAGCAGCTGAGCTTCTGAGGGAGCGTTGGATGACTGCCGTCAAGATGCACTTGACGGGCAATACACATCACTGGTGGATATCTGAGGAGAGACGGCTCGGACCAGACCGAGTCACTTGGGAGGAGTTCTCTGGACTTTTTCAGGAGATGTACATTCCAGCCATTGCTAGAGTAAAACTTAGGGATAAGTTTAACCGCCTCATTCAAGGTAATATGACAGTAAAAGAGGACAATGCAGAGTTCATCCGTTTGAGTCGCTTTGCCCCTACTCTGATTCCGACAGAAGAAGAGAAGGCGAAGAAGTTCTTCAACGGATTTAGCTTTGAGCTACAGAGATTAATCGGCTCTGTTGTACCTACTTCTTATACGAACGTCCTTGCTGCAGCCCGACGCATGGAATGCATCACCAGGAGAAATTCTAGCCAAAAATGGTCGTTCACATCAGCACCAGCCAGAGCACCACAGAGAGAAGCTGCAAAGAGACCTCACATGCTCCAGCCACCCAGAGCAGCTCCGCGGGCACTGCCTACATATCAATATTGTGGCAAGCGAGGTCATTACGAGAGCGAGTGTCAGCCCCCTCATTTTAGAATAGGGTTATTTTGGAATTTTTTAATTTATTTGAATTATTTTATTTAATTTAATAGATTAGAGTAGTAATTTCTAAAACCTTCTTTTAGATATGACAATTTTTCATGGCTTTGATATTTTGAGCAATGCACGACCTTTTTTCTTCCAACAAAATTTATAATAATAATTTTAATTGAGTCTAATATAGTTGGAACATGGATGTTGTATTTATTTGATCTCCCCCATGCTCCAAAAATATTGACGAACATCTAGAATTACGGTTACTGTAAAATTGTCTCCTTTTGACTAGAATTTGACCCAAACACAACCCAAACACATGTAGGCATATAGTGCACCCAAATATCCCCATGTAAATATATATTATATATATAAATAATATTTAAATTAATTTATTTTTATTTATAAGAGTTTTATCTATAGAAAGTGGTATAGGTGGCATCCTAGTTGGCAAATAACTACCTAACATCTTCCCTAACCAACCCAACAAACAAACCTTATCCAATACTAACCATAACAACCAACCCCACCCTCTCATTTTTGGTCAAGATCAGCCCCCCCTTGGTCGAACCTCATTAGCATTAGGATAACCCCCTCCTATATTTAATTCTATTTAAAAAGACCATATATATATATATATATATATATATATATATATATATATATATATATATATATATATATATATATATATATATATATATATATCAACTTACCACCAAACCCTAACCATAACCATATCAAATCCCTTTTCCATAGCTAGCAGACCACTCCCCTCTCTCTCTCTCTCACATGAAAATAGCCCCCCTTGCCATCTCACCCTCACAACATTATCTCCCTCACCAAAAATCCCCTACTCTCTTCCAAAAGCTCCATTTTTTATCATCCTTCCACCATCTCTCCATCCAAACACCATTAAACCTTCAAGAAGAACCCCATCTTTCCCATAAAAATATCAAGAACTATTTTTTATCATCAACAACCCATCACAAAGGGAGTAGCAAGCCAAGCACAAGCAAGGAGGAGTATTTCTTGGACAAGAAGAAGCACCATCCTCCAATCCTCCAAAAGTTTCGGTAAATCTTAAATCCTTCTTTCTCAAATTCCATGGCATGATACTTTTAGGTTATGTAAAATTATTGATTTAGAACCCATATTTTTCTATCTTATTATCATCTTAGAATATATGAATTTTTTTATAATAGTTTGGTGATAATTTGCTTGTCGGTAGAACTAGTTTAAGACTTTTGATGCGATTACTTGAGGGAATCATATTAATTATTAAAATTGAATTGATAGGTATTTAATTGATAAAAAATAAGTATTTTTAAATTTATTTTCTGTTATTTTAGTGTCAAATCTGAATCCTATAATTAAGGGTCTCTAGCCTAGGTTTTCGGGTGACTTTATGACATTGTTTTGCTAGTAAATAGAGGTTATTTTGGAGGAAATAAAGAGGTAAATTTTTTTGAGATTAGATCAGAATATAATATAATATAAAATATTTTTTAAAAAATATAAAATATACTAATGGACTGGCAATATCTCGAACAAGTTTCGGATAAAACTAGTCAACCTAAAGTGGCCCAAATCTTAAAATATGTTGATTTTGTCGAATCCAAAATTTATTACTAAAAATTCATATAAATCATGTTTAAATCTGGAATATATTATTTATTATAATTTATGTTCATGTCCTTTAATTGGGGACTTAAACTTAAATTTTGGAAGTCAAAAACCAAGAAACTAGGTCCCGATACCCTGTAAAAGTAAGCAAAGTTGTTAGGAATAATAACGGGCTTGGTTTTATATGGCATCAAAGAAATTATAGAATTAAGTTATAATTAAATGAATTCATGATTGGACCCTTAAGTATTTAATTAGTGTTTAGTTTAATTGAATTCCGAAGGAGTGGACGCGGGATCATCTTTACCACCACTGACTGCAGAACCAGACAAGTGTACCTTGCCAAGATGTTTACAGTTCTACATTATTTATTTGATATTATTTATGAATTAGATATTATAATTGTGTGTCTTGATTGATGTACTTGTTGAGCCTAGGACCGTTATACGATACTTTGTGTCCGAACAAGATTCGGGTACCGACATCCCATGCGGAGTCGAGTATCGTAGCTAGAGAGACATTCTTTCGAACCCATGATTTATGCAAATATTATTTGCACATCCGACCGTAAGACACTTGACACGATATTCATGTGACAGAGTTTTTCTCAACTTGTTCGTGGTACTTGAACTCTGGATAGGACTACAGGATGCATGCTATAGTGATAAGGATAGTTATACATATTGACTATGACTTGTGCTGATAGTTAGAGGACATGATCTTGCGTGTCTTGATTGAGACGTGAGGTTACATTGGGTGGGGAGAGTCTTCATCGTGCTCTGGGCATATTTTACTTATTACTATTTACTGTCTTTTATGCTTTAGGTTCCCTATGCAGAATCTAAGATATATATATATATATATATATATATATATATATATATATATATATATATATATATATATATATATATATGTACAGCTTCCTCCTGGTTTCCCCACATGGAGCCTTGAGTGTACTATTAGATTATGGAAGTGTCCCTTGAGATCTTCCATGAGTACCAGCCCGGGGTATGATACCATACTCTCATTTTTATATCACATAGATGGTTATTGTAGCTTTTCCAATTTTTATAACACTATACTGTTTACTTCTGGCTTGAGTGTTTATTGTACCTTGCTATGTCCCCTGAGGACCTAGATATGGATTATGTCTCCAGGTATTAACGAGGAGGTTTATCCCAAGGTTTATGGGTCAGGAGCTGATACCGGAGCAGTACCAGCAGACGAGGTGGTATTGGAGGACTTCTCTTGAGTTCTCAGATTGTCCTTATGTATAATGACTTGTGATTCTTAGTTATGGATTTGGATATTTTCTCTCATTATTTTGATACGGGTTATTCCCCGTAATATTTATTATTATATTATAATAAACAGTTTTCTTTATGGTATTGATGGTTGAGACTGGTTTATCTTCTTGTCTCTTGTTTATGAATTAGTGGATGAGATTAGATACATAGACTATGATATATATTGTAGACCATTTTAGTTGATTACAGCTTAAGTGCACTCTAAAGGGTCCATTAAATTGGGATTGCCCATTGGAGTTGTGCTGCTGGCCATTTCCACGTAGCTAGTCTCTTGGTATTTTGGGACTGGGGCGTGACCTAGTTTTTGTGGTGGCCCATGCAGTTCTACGAATATATTACTTTGGTTTCAACTAAGGGACTGAGCAAGCCTGCGATTAGGATAGACTAATAGGATTTCATCCACAAGTTGACACGTTCTTGACCTCTATATCGAATCCGAATTTAATCTCTTGACTTACAACATGCTATGATTCGTCTGTATGGTCCTCATAATTACTTGGGTACAGAGTAATGGATCCATGAGCCAGCGATGAGACTCCTACAGGTACACCACCAGGTGTTGTGGTTACTTACGACGATGGGATAACACCAGGGGGTAGAGATCCATCCACTCTACAAAGCAACCCTGCAGATCAGCCCGCCTCGAGGTTCCGGAGAGATGACATTCCACCACCACCGTAATTCACTCACCCGATACCACCGCTACCAGCTTTTCTGCCATGACAGACTATGGACGAACATCAGTTATTCCAGGTGTTCTATGCAATGATACAAGACCAATAGCAGATCAACAAGAGGCCCAACAACGCCAGGTAGAGAACTTGAGGGAGAGTATAGTAATAGCACTAGAGCGGGCAACCCCACCAGTTAGACAGCCATTGACATGATCTATCTCAGACTTCTGCCAATTGAAGTCATGTACCTTTTCGGGCAAGGAGGAGCCCACTGAAGTTCATAAGTGGCTAACTAACATCCAACACCAACAGGAAGTAGCTGAGCTTTCGAGAGAGTGCTGGATGACTGCCGTCAGGATGCAGCTGATAGACAACGCACATCACTAGTGGCTCTCTGAAGAGAAACAACTTGGGCTAGACCGAGTTACTTGGGAGGAGTTCTCTAGACTCTTTCAGGCGATGTACATTCCATCTATTGCTTGAGAAGAACTTTGGAAAAAGTTTAATCGTCTCACTTAGGGCAATATGACAGTGGAAGAGTACAATGCAGAGTTCATACGGTTGAGCCACTTCGCCCAACGCTGATCCCGACAGAAGAAGAAAAAGGCGGAAAAATTCTTTGACGGACTGAGATTTGAGTTACAGAGACATATTAGCTCCATTGCACCCACTTCTTATACGAACATCCTTGCTGCATCTCAACGCATGAAACGCATCCAAATGAGGGAGTCCAGCCTGAAGTGCCCATATATAGCCCCATCTCGAGTACCATAGGGAGGTCAAGTGAAGCGACCTTCGATACCTCAACCATAGCGAGCAACCCTAAATACCCCTACTTGTAACTATTGTGGCAGGGCAGGACATCTTGCAAGGGATTGTAGACGCAATTTGGGACTATGTCTAGTTTGCGGATTCAGTCAGCATACAGCTAGAGATTGCCAAGCGCGTCAAAAAGGAGCGCCAATGGAACACCGACCCGCTTTACTAGCACCGAGGCCAGTCCAGCAGCCACAGAGACCAGCTTATCCAGCACCAAAAGCACCACATGCAGGAGTTAGAGGAGCCAGACCACCAGCTCTAGGAGGATATTAGCCGAGGCCACCCTTGGCACCACAGACAACACTTTTTCAGCAAGTACAACAGTAGAGAGCACCAGCTCAGGGACGAGGTTAGGCATTCGCCATGAATATTGAGGAGGCATAGACTGCATGAGAGGTCATCGTAGGTACTATACTAGGTTCTTCGTTACCTGTTATAATACTATTTGATTCAGGAGCATCTCATTCATTCATAGCTGCAAGTTTCGTAGCCACACATAGAGTAGATACCTCACCTCTCCCGAAGACTATAAGAATTCTTACGGGAGACGGTATCATCCCCGTTAGTGACACTTGTTGATCTTGTTTGGTAGTAGTTTGTGGTTGTGAGATGCGAGCTCAATTCTTGATTTTCTCCATGCCGGACTATGGCATTGTACTTGGTATGGACTGGTTGAGTTAGTAACATGCAACTTTAGACTGTCGACATGGATGTGTTATCTTCAGACCGCTAGGACATCCGGAGTTTAAGTTTCTTCGAGGAGCCAGAGAGCAGAGTGCCCAGCCTACTTTTAAGGCACTCACTGCAAAAAGGGAACCAGAATACCCGAAGGTTATATTAGAATTTGTGGATGTATTTTTCGACGATCTTTCAGGCTTACCACCTAATCAGAAAATAGAATTCACTATAGAATTGACTCCAGGAGCAGAGCCCATTACCTCATCTGTGTACCGGTTAGCACCAAAAAAATTAGTAGAACTGAAGATACATGTTGATGATCTTTTAGAGAAGGGCTTTATTCGAGCCAGTGTGTCACCTTGGGGTGCGCATATCCTGTTTGTACCAAAAAGGATGGGACGATACGCTTGTGCATTGATTATAGAGCACTAAATACTGTAACAATCAAGAACAGGTATCATTTATCGCGTATTGATGATCTGTTCGATCAATTATGTGGTGCTTGTGTATTTTAAAAAATTGATCTCAGATCCGGCGATCATCAGATTAAAGTGCGGAAGGAAGATATACCAAAGACAGTCTTCAGGACCAAGTACGGCCATTATGAGTTCTTAGCTATGCCATTTGGTTTAACCAACGCGCCAGCTATATTTATGAGCTTAATAAATAAGGTATTCCACCAATACTTGGATAAGTTCGTGGTCGTATTTATAGATGACATCTTGGTATATGACATCTTGGTATACTCCAAAAACCACGAAGAACACGAGGAGCATCTTAGAATCGTGTTGGAGACACTAAGGCAAGAGAGGCTGTACGTCAAGCTCAGCAAATGTGAGTTATGCTTGGACATAGTACCTTTTCTTGGAAACATAATTTCAGGGGAAGGAATTTCAGTTGATTCGGAGAAGGTTGCTACAATTGAGACATGGCCTACACCTACATTAGTTGCAGAGGTTTGGAGTTTTCTCAGACTTGCCGGATATTATCAAAGGTTCGTGCAGAACTTTTCGAGGATTGCAGAGCCTATGACACGATTGACGCATAAGGACCAGGAGTTTGTTTGGGCAGAGGAGTGTCAAAAGGCCTTTGAAGATTTGAAGAAGCGATTAACAACTGTACCGGTCTTAACCCTTCCTTCAGGATCGGGAGGATTTATAGTATATAGTGATATGTCAGAAAGTGGATTGGGATATGTTTTGATGCAACACGACAAATTTATCACTTATGCATAAAGACAGTTGAAGGTGCATGAGAAGAATTACCCGACACACGATCTTGAGCTAGCTGCGATAATTTTTGTATTGAAAATATGGAGGCACTATCTTTATGGAGAGCGAATGGAGATTTTTACTGATCAAAAGAGTCTAAAGTATGTCTATACTTAGAAGGAAATCAACTTGAGGCAGAGGTGATGATTAGAGTTGATGGTTGATTATGATATAGATTTGCAGTACCATCCGGGCAAGGCAAACATCATTGCAGATGCACTCAACAGTAAGCCCACGGCTTATTTCTTGACGATGCGGCCCCAGCTATTAGAGGAGCTTCAGGAGCTTGGGATAGAGATTATTCTGCCAGGACAGGGTAGACAGTTGGCTAACCTTGAGGTTCAGTCTTCACTAGTTGAGAGGATCAAGGCGACTTTGTCGACAGATACTAGATTTTGGAGACTTAGAGAAATGACGGAAACCTCTATGCAGACGGGACTTCGGATCCATGAGGACAGAACACTAAGGTGTGAAAATTCCCTATGAGTTGATGAAGGAGGCACATAGCTCTATTTACTTTATTCATCCTGGAGGTACAAAGATGTACCAAGATTTGAGGCAGTATTACTAGTGGCATAGAATGAAAAGAGAGATTGTGCGGTTCATGATAAAATGTTTGGTCTGTCAGCAAGTTAAGGTCGAGCATCAGAGAACTGCGGGTATGTTACAGCCACTTTCCAACCCTGAATGGAAGTGTGAACATATCACCATGAACTTCGTTACAGGATTTTCGATGAGCCCCAGTGGGAATGACGCAGTATAGGTTATTGTGGACCGTCTCACAAAGTCGGCACATTTTTTACCGTTCAGAGTCGGACAGTCCATAAAGATTCTAGCCGACATGTATATGCGACAGATTGTGAGGTTGCATGGAGTGCCAGTTAGTATTGTATCGAATCGTGATTCTAGATTCACATCCCACTTTTGGCTGAGTATGCAGGAGAGTCTAGGCACTCGACTCAAGTTCAGCATTGCGTACCATCCGCAGACAGATGGTCAGTCAGAGCGCACAATCCAGATTCTAGAGGATATGTTGCGATCTTGTATTTTAGACTTCGGAGGGTCTTGGGAAGACCACTTACATCTGGTAGAGTTCTCCTACAATAATAGCTATCAGGCGAGCATCAATATGGCACATTTTGAGGGATTATATGTTAGGAAGTGCAGGTCTCCTATATGTTAGAGTGATATAGCTGAACGACAGATACTCGATCCAGAGTTAGTGACACGGACAGTTGAGAAGGTGAAGCAAATCTAGAGCCATCTTCGTGCAGCCCAGGACAGGCAGAAGCAATGGGCAAACATGCAACACCGACCTTTAGAGTTCAAGGAAAGCGAACACGTATTTCTGAGAATCCCACCTACTCGAGGCACCATTAGATTCAAAAATAGAGGCAAGCTGAGTCCAAGATACATTGGGCCTTTTGATATCTTGGAGCGTATTGGTGAGGTGGCATATCGTCTTGTATTAACCCCATCTCTAGAGGGAGTGCATGATGTATTCCATGTCTCACAGATGAGGAGGTACATGATTGACCAAGCCACGTAATCATTCCGAGATTGTGGTAGGTCCGAGCTTGAGATATGAGGATCAACTTGTAGGGATACTGGATACTAGTGAGAAGACGTTGCGGGGTCAGACGATCAGACTGGTTCACGTAGCTTGGAAGTATCACTCTCCAGGTGAATCCACATGGGAGCGAGAGAATGTCGTACGACAACGTTATCCTCACTTATTCGAGGATGCAGGTATGGCCTCAGAACTGTCGGGGTTATTATGTCATTATAGCTTCATAGAGTAGCTTTATTCTTAATTGCGAGGACGCAATTCTTTTAAGGTGGGTAGATTGTAAGCCCCCTTATTTTTGAATAGGATTATTTTGGTATTTTTAATATTTTTTAATTATTTTATTTTATTTTATTTTATAAATTAGAGGTAATTTCTAAAACCTTCTTTTGGATATGATCCTTTGTCATGGCTTTGATATTTTGAGCAATGCACGACCTTTTTTCTTCCAACAAAATTTATAATAATAATTTTAATTGAGTCTAATATAGTTTAAATATGAATGTTGTATTTATTTGATCTCCTCCATGCTCCAAAAATATTGACGAACGTCTAGAATTACGGTTACCGTAAAATTGTCTCATTTTGACTAGAACTTGACCCAAACACAACCCAAACACATGTAGGCATGTAGTGCACCCAAATATCCCCATGTAAATATATATATTATATATATAAATAATATTTAAATTAATTTATTTTAATTTATAGGAGTTCTATCTATAGAAAGTGGTATATGTGGCATCCTAGTTGGCAAAGAACTACCTAACCTCTTCCCTAACCAACCCAACAACCAAACCTTATCCAATCCTAACCATAACAACCAACCCTACCCTCTCATTTTCGGCCAAGAGCATCCCCCCTTGGCCGAACCTAATTAGCATTAGGATAACCCCCTCCTATATTTAAATCTATTTAAAAAGGCCATATATATATCAACTTACCACCAAACCCTAACCCTAACCATATCAAATCCCTTTCCCATAGCTAGAAGACCACTCCCCTCTCCCTCACGCATGGAAATAGCCTTCTTGCCATTTCACCCTCACAACATCATCTCCTTCACCAAAAATCTCCTCCTTTCTTCCAAAAGCTCCACTTTTCATCATCCTTCCACCATCTCTCCATCCAAACATATCATTAAACCTTCAAGTAGAACTCCATCTTTCCCATAAAAATATTAAGAACTCTTTTTCATTATCAATAACCCATCACAAAGGGAGTAGCAAGCCAAGCACAAGCAAGTAGGAGTATTTCTTGGACAAGAAGAAGCATCATCCTCCAATCCTCCAAAAGTTTTGATAAATTTTAAATCCTTCTTTCTCAAATCCAATGGCATGATACTTTTAGGTTATATAAAATTATTGATTTAGAACCCGTAGTTTGCCATCTTTTTCTCATCTTAGAATATATGAATTTTTCATGATAGTTTAGTGATAATTTGCTTGTCGGTAGAACTAGTTTAAGATTTTTGATGCGATTACTTGAGGGAATCATATTAATTATTAAAACTGAATTGATAGGTATTTAATTTCTGGAAAATAAGTATTTTTAAATTTATTTCCTGTTATTTTAATATCAAATCTGAACCCTATAATTAAGGGCCACTAGCCTAGATTTTCGGGTGACTTTATGACATTGTTTTGCTAGTAAATAGAGGTTATTTTGGAGGGAATAAAGAGGTACATATTTTTTTAGGTTATATCAGAATATAATATGATATAAAATAATTTTTAATAAATATAAACTATACTAATGGACTGGCAATATTTCGAACAAGTTTCGGATAAAACTAGTCAACCTAAAGTGGCCAAAATCTTAAAATATGTTAATTTTGTCAAATCTGAATTTATTGCTAAAAATTTATATAAATCATGTTTAAATTTGGAATATATAATTTATTATAATTTATGTTCATGTCCTTTAATTGGGGACTTAAACTTAAATTTTGGAAGTCAAAAACCAAGAAACTATGTCCTGATACCTTGTAAAAAGTAAGCAAAGTTGTTAGGAATAATAACTGGCTTAGTTTTACATGGCATCGAAGAAATTATAGAATTAATTTATAATTAAAAGAATTCATAATTGGACTCTTAATTATTTAATTGGTGTTTAGGTCAATTGAATTTCGAAGGAGTGGACGCGGGATCATCTTTACCACCACTGACTGCAGAACCAGGCAAGTGTACCTTGCCAAGATGTTTACAGTTCTACATTATTTATTTGATATTATTTATGCATTAGATATTATAATTGTGTGGCTTGGTTGATGTACTTGTTGAGCCTAGGGCCGTTATACGATACTTTGTGTCCGAACAAGATTCGGGTACCGACATCCCCTGCGGAGTCAAGTATCGTAGTTAGAGAGTCATTCTTTCGAACCTATAATTTGTGCAAATATTGTTTGCACATCCGACCGTAGGACGCTTGACACGATATTCATGTGACAAAGTCTTTCTCGACTTGTTCGTGGTACTTGGACTCTGGATAGACTATAAGATGCATGCTATAGTGATAATGATAGTTATACATATTGACTATGACTTGTGCTGATAGTTAGAGGTCATGATCTTGCATGTCTTGATTGAGACGTGAGGATAAATTGGGTGGAAAGAGTCTTCATCGTGCTCTGGACATATTTTACTTATTACTATTTATTGTGTATTAGGCTTTAGGTTCCCTATGCAGAATCTAAGATATTTTATATATATATATATATATATATATATATATATATATATATATATATATATATATATATATTCCTCCTGGTTTCACCACACGGAGCCTTGAGTGTACTATTAGATTACGGATGTGTCCCTTGAGATCTTTCGTGAGTACCGGCCCGGGGTATGATACCATACTCTTATTTGCATATCACATAGTTGGTTGTTGTAGCTTTCCCAATTTTTATAACACTATACTGTTTATTTCTGGCTTGAGTGTTTATTGTACCTTGCTATATCCCATGAGGACCTAGATATGGATTATGTCCCCAGGTATTGACGAGGAGGTTTATCCCGAGGTTTACGGGTCAGGAGCTGATACCGGAGCAGTACCAGCAGACGAGGTGGTACTGGAGGACTTCTCTTGAGTTCTCAGATTGTCCTTATGTATGATGACTTGTGATTCTTAGTTATGGATTTGGATATTTTCTCTCATTATTTTGATACGTGTTGTTCCCCGTAATATTTATTATTATATTATGATAAACAGTTTCCTTTATGGTATTGATGGTTTAGACTGGTTTATCTTCTTGCCTCTTGTTTATGAACTGGTGGATGAGATTAGATACATAGACTATGACATATATTGTAGACCATTTTAGTTGATTACAGCTTAAGTGCACTCTAAAGGGTCCATTAAATTAGGATTGTCCATTGGAGTTGTGGTGCTGGCCATTGCAACGTGGCTAGTCCCTTGGTATTTTAGGACTGGGATGTAACAGCGTGTGCAGACGCAAGTTATGATTATGTTTGATTTGCGGATCCAGCCAACATTCAGCCAAGGATTGTCCTGAGCATCAAGAGGGAGCACCGATGGTAAACCGACAAGCTTTACCAGCATCGGGAGAATATCAGCTCAGGCCACCCTTGGTACCACAGGCAGCACTCTTCCAGCAGGCCCAGCAGTAGAGGGCACTACCATAGGGACGTGGACAGGCTTTTACGATGACAGTGGAAGAGGCACAGACTCGAGGAGTAGCAAATATGAGTAAGATTTAGTTTTATCATAGCTAGCTATAATAGCGAATATTCCTAGTAATACTTTTGCATGTGCCTATTTAATTATCAATGTATATATAGATATCGTCTCCTAGTTGTACAGAGAGCACTGAGACATTTTTTGAGGCAAAAATATGGTGGGCCATGGATAAACTATTCGGAAGCCTCGGAAGAGAGAAAGACGTTCTAGTTTGGGAACTTCAAGGTAAAAGCATATTTAATTTTAACATTAGTAATATTTTTATGTTAATATTTTATAACTTACTATTATAATTATTGTAGAGAACATATTTTTATCCATCACACCAGGCCGCACAGATGGAGCAACAATTTTCTTACGTCGTTGCCAAGCTGATTCGTGATGCTATGGATGACCAGAAGGCTCATGATCATGAAGAAAAACCGATCCAAGGTTGGATCACGCCTGAGCAGTGGACTGCAATGAGGGCTAGATTCAACGAGGATAGGTATAGGGAAAAGTCAGAGAAGGCTAAGGCGGCTCGGCAGAGGGCGGGAAAGTGGTGTGGTGGGTCGATTCCGATGATGGAATATTTCTATCGCTTGGTACGTCTTTCATTGTATACGTACAATTTTTAATTATCGTGGCCTAATTTTTTTACTTTAATAACAAATAATATATTTCTTAACAGGTCCAGAGGGGTGAGGACGGAAACATGGTGACAGTGTTCCTCACCACTCATAGGAAGGGGGTACAACTTATCGATGATAGGGTGACGCAGAGCTACGTAAGTATTACTCTTATCTTTTGAACATTTTGACATAACTTAGCAAAAATATATGTAATTAGTATAAGTACCTAAGATATATAGTAAGTAGTACGCTTATCGATAGATTAGTATTTTTCTAGGATTTGTATAGGAGGCTCTGCGAAGAGTCGACCCAGCCCACACATGGAGAGGGGGGTAGTTCCTCGGAACCCCCGACCCACCCAGGTCCGTCGGATGACGAGATATGGATGAGACTCGTTGATAGTCTACATAGGAGTACGTACTATGGTACGAAATCCTACGGCGCCTATGTTGTGTCACAATCCTCTAGGACATCCTCTGCCGATGTGCATACCCCACAGAGAGTTGACCTTCAGATCACATCTCTACTTGACGAGTTGATGCAGAGGATTATGGTGCAGCCGAAGACGGGCGATGCGATGCTCATAGCACGTTTTGAACCGCTGGAGCGTAGCATCATGGAGCTGAGGGATCTAGGTACGTCGACAGAGAACAACGTGACATCATTGCAGGAGTCGTAGTTGACCGTGGACGCTATACTATCGAGGATACATGCGTCACATATTGAGATGAGCGAGCGAGTGGAGACCGTGGATGCTACACTATTGAGGACGCATGCATCACATCTTAAGATGGGCGAGCGAGTAGAGCATAGTACTAGGAGGTTATTATCTGTCATTTATACTTGCGACGCTCGACTGACAGATTTGGAGCAACGACGTCCTCCTGGTCCACCTGCATCGTCATCTACATCGACTCCTGCATCGGGTTCTGTGACACTTACACAGGGGCAGTTTGACGCGCTATTATCTCGGATTCGACGCGACTCCTCCTCCTAATCAGTAGTAGTTTTTTTCGACATGTGTATATTGGCCCATTTATGAGAGTTTGTACTTATTATTTGTACACTTTTATTGTGTGACTTATTTGTACATTTTTATTATGTGACTGGATATTGTGTGACTGTATTTGGGTCTTAGAGTCATCTTTTTATTGATTTATTTCATTATTGTTGTTTTGTGATTGTACCGGTGTTGAGTGTTCCACCGAAGGGGTCGGCAAACCCAAAGAATTCAACGGAGGGTTGCTCCGAGTCTGTCTATTTATTTGAAATATGATACTGCAGGGATGTTATACTGTGATATTGCAGGCATTCATTTATTTCAGTTTTTTATTTTTCAATATTAGCGACCTTTAGCGACGTTTAGTGACGTTCAGTGATGTCCTTATGCGTCGCTAATGGCGTTGCTAAACTGTCTCATGGCGTCGCTGATCGTCACTATATGTCGCTAAATATTGTTGACATAGCAATTTTGGCCATGTCAGCTATTCGTCGCTGATTCTGTCACAGTTTGTCGCTAAATTTAATGACAATTACCGACCAAATTTTAACGTCACAAATTTGACGACACTCGACACTAAAAGTCGTCATATTTACGACTTTGTAACGTCGCTAAATTACGTCGCTAGAGAGATGTATTCCGACGTTATTTTGATCAGCGACTAGCTTTTTCGTGACTGAGTCCAAACGTCACTAAATACGTTGCTAGTCGGTATTAGCGACATATTTTTTACATTTGGCGACGTTTTTATGCATTTGCCTTATTCTAGTAGTGATATTCCAAAATAATAATAATAATAATAATAATAATAATAATATATTGAACAAGGAATTTATTAATAACTCATCTTTCATCACCGTGCATCACAATTGATCTTATATAATGATGAATTATGGTCAAATGAAGGTAGATGACAATGTTGGATGCAATTACTAACAGAGACAAAGTTTGTCTTGTTCTTGTGGGCATGAGAATGTTTGTGCACGTAGGTTAAACATGTTATCATTAAGGGTTATTTGTATTTTTCCTACCGATTGTTAATTATATCTTCACTACTATTTTTTTTTAATTAGCACTATATTTTTAATTATTAAAAATTAATTTTTTTTTAACTATAATTATAATTGTAGGTTATTAACATATGAGAGGTAGTACTAATTAAAAAAATATATATATATAATTAACAATTGGAAAATAAATACAAATAACTCTATCATTAATTAAGGAATCCTTCCTCATCTTTCTTGTTCTGATTCGATTGGGATCTCCAGAAAATTGCACAGGAAGAAAAAATTATCAACGTCGTAGTCGTAGCATTTCAAATGAGTAACTACGTGCAATAGAGAAATTGTTGAGTTTGTGTCTCGTAGTTGAGGATGTCTATAAGAATGCCGCACAAGGGTTTATGTCGAACCATGTGAACGCAATATTATTTTTTTCCACTATAACCAACGAGCAAGAGACAAGAGTGACTTCTGCACCTCAAAGCTGACTCCGTATAGCTGGAGTATTGAGCGTATAGTGACCGGATGGTGTGTACAAAGGACAAAAGCGTAAAAAATGTCCGACAAATACCAACAATTACAATAATCTATTCCTATCACGATAAAATTTTTAAAAATTGCCCGGACCTGTCGGCCCAGACTATAGATGCATCAATGTAGCACGCATGTGGTGCAGAACATCTTGATATATTGAAAAGCAATAGAGAACAAGAAAGAATCCTACAAATCAAACATTTCTTTAAATTCATCCAAAAATCGAACAGGAATCGGTCGAGCTAGATTCTAGAAGACACGACTGTTTATAACGAAAACACAATGGTTACAAGAATTAGTGCAATCAGATGGTCACGTACGATTGTTCGATACAAACAAGTCGAGGAGTATTATATATAGTAAGGCCAATTTTGGCTTCGGTATCTCCGAATGAACAAGATCACAAGAAGCCAGAAGTAGTCGTTGCGAGTCTTGTCGTTGTCTCATATAAACTGATGATGGGAGCAGATTCAGAACCAAAGACGAGTGATGGGAGCACACGGAAAGAAAGAGAAACCTGTTGGCATCATGTCTCAATTTCATAAATTTTAGAGTCCAAATATAATCAAAAATTTGATTTGATATAATTTAAATTTTATATTGAATGAAAGATTTGGATAGATTTTAAATTTATAATAAATATTTAATTTGATCATATTTGAACGTTCATAATTGAAGTTGGACTATTTTAGGTGGAATATGATTCTTAGTTTAAGGTTTTCTATAAATATATGAGGAAAATCTAACAGAAATTCCGTACTTTGCTCTTAGGACTTCGTCATCCAAGACAGAAGGAAGAAATATATCTGAACGAGAAGTCGTCGCCTTCGCTCAGGAAGATTGCTACGGGTTGGTTAGTGATTTCAATTGTAATCTCTTTATTTTCTTCTTGAGTGTGGTGAGGGGGTTGAATCTATTAAGACAAAGGGTTCAACATTGATTTTGTCAATCTTGTAATTTCACCTGAGTTATAAAAGTTAAAATTTGTCCAGGTGACGTAGTCACCGCCATATACTTGTCTTTATTTGTGCTTGATGTTCGTTAAATAGGGGTTGGTTATCTCAAGTGGGTTGGCATAAAGGTTTTGCTGCGGGCACTCTCAGACATGGTGTCGAAACGCTTGCAGGACGTGTCCAATTTTTAACATCTTGTATCAGAGCTACTGGTTTTGGTTCTGACAACTATGTCTACGGAGCAGATGAACACTTGTATGATCATCCTCACAGAAAAAAATTGGACGATTTGGAAGCCAATGATGGAGGATCTACTCTGGTGCAAAAACTTGCATGGTCCGTTGGAGGACGACAATGCTAAACCATTGGACAAAGCTACTGAAGACTGAAAAAGGCTAGATCGGAAAACCATTGGATTCATCCGCCAATGGTTGGACGACTCGGTGTTTCACCACGTGTCCATGGAGAGTTCGGCAAAAGCGTTGTGGGAGAAACTGTATTCGTTGTACGAAATAAAGACAGCTGACAACAAGGCATTTATGATTCGCCAACTCATCAACTCAAAGTACACGAAGGGTGCCCAGTGTACAACATCTGAACGAGATTCAGGGTATTATCAATCAGTTGTCTGCGATGAAGATGGTGATTGATGATGAGCTTAAGGTCCTTTTGCTTTTGAGTTCTCTGCCGGAAAGCTGGGAGACGTTGGTGGTGTCGGTAAGCAACTCCGCACCTGGTGGAGTTATCACGATAGAGGCAGTCAAAAGCATCTTGTTGAACGAGAAGATCCGGCATAAACAAGTAGAATTGTCGCAGGAGTCCGCTCTGGTGGCTTCCTACAGAAAGGGAAGACCCAAGTCATAGGCGAGGACATTGGGGAGTTCTAGGGATCTTATGACTGTGGACCGCAAGGAGAGATGTTATCACTGTGACGAAATGGGTCATATCAAGAGGAACTCCATGAAGGTCAAAGCTGAGAAGGCCAAAGGTAAGGATGATTAGGAGGATCTCACGGCTATGGAAGATCTTATCATCGTAACAACCAACGCAGAGGAACCTTGTGGCATGTGTCATGATGGCGATTGGATCATGGACATGGGGGCATCGTATCATGGCACTCCATATAGGAGGATCTTTATGTCATACCACGGCGGCAGGTTTAGACGTGTGAAGATGAGCAACAAAGGGACGGCTGCAGTTGTAGGCATCGGTGATGTACACTTGACAACGGAGCTTGGTGAGAAGCTCATTCTCAAGGATGTGCGACATGTACCGAGTTTGCGCCACAACTTGATTTCGGTAGGGAGGCTGACGGATGATGGTTGTCGCAGTTTGTTTGGGGACAAAGATTTGATGCTTACGAAAGGTTCCAACAGCTGGCTCGGGGAGATTTATGTTGTGGCATGTACATGCTCAAGCCGCTAAGTTGTACAAGCAGGACACAAATATCGGATAGAGGCTCGTGGGGTATTCGACAGGAGTTGGATCGTCGAAAACATGTTGAGGAGGGGCTTCGAGATACTTTGAGAATTACGGAGGATTCGGTCCATCGAGACAAAGCTACGAATGGTAATGAGCCAAAGATTGAGGGTCAGTATGTCGGTCCCATGACAGCTGGTCGATCTCCAGGAGGGAGTTGCTTCGCGGATCCGATTTTGGCGACGGATGGTTTGCCAAAGCTTCATGGAGCGACATTGGTTTCAACAGTTCGAGGCCATGAAGGTGATCAAGGTTTACAACAAACTCAATCTAAGGCAGGAGCGTCACCATTCACATAGTTTCGGGGGAGTTGTGGGTCATCGACGACATACACAGTGCGTAATTTTTGGCTCGAGGACGCATGTGTATGGGGGGGCTTCAAGTTCGGACACGAAGGTGGACAGATTCAGGAGTTTGAATCTCGGAAGAATCGCACCGTCTGCTTGGTTGGACCAGCCAAGGGTAAAAAAGCTCGTCGGAAAGTTAACATGTTTCGGTGGAAGACGTTAGTCGGGGACAGGCATCCAAGACTCACGGTGAGGCTGATAGTCAGTGACTTTGGTCTCAGCCGTGTCATTGATATCTGCAGGATCCCAGTGGTACAGAACGTGCTATGCATGGCAGCTAGTGTCGACGTGACAGTCGAGGAGCGGGAGACGAAGGAAGATACAAAGCAACTCGGGGGATCGGAGATCGGTGGCATGTGGAGCAGAAACTCTGTCGCTGGACGACAAACATGGAGTCCAGTTGAGAAGCCATGGGATCAATACCCTCTCATCAGACTGGAGGAGGAGATTGTTGGGGTCCAGTCTGGATTTGGTAAATTTTGTAGCCCAAATATGGTCAAAGATTTGATTTGATATAATTTAAAAATCTACATTAAATGAAATATTTGATTATTTTTTAAATTTTTATCAAATATTTAATTTGACCATATTTGGACGTCCATAATTGGTGTTGGACTATTTTAGATGGAATATGATTTTTATTTTAAGGTTATCTATAAGAGGGAATCATATTATGACCTAAAATAGAATTTTTCGTCCTATAAATATAGGATGAGGGTGGAGGCACAAAGTATTGCACAAGTTGGAGATTTGGGGTACTCGTCCACATAAAATCTAAGAGAAAGTCCGTACTTTACTCTTAGGACTTCGCCATCGAAGACAGAAGGAAGAAAGAGATCTGATCGATGAGTCATCGCCTTCGCTCAGGAAGATTGCTACGGGTTGGTGAGTGATTTCAATTGTAATATCTTTCTTTTCTTCCTAAGTGTGGTGAGAAAATTGAATCTATTAGGACAAAGGGTTCAACATTGATTTTATCAATTTTGTAATTTCACCTGAGTTATAAATTTTAGAGTTTGTCCAACTGACGTAGTCACTGTCATATACTTGTCTTTATCTGTGCTTAATGTTCGTTAGGTAGGAATTGGTTATCTCAGATGGATTAATCTAAAAATTTTGTTATGGACACATTCAAATACGATGTCAGAATACTTGCAGAACGTTTCTGATTTCTAACAAAACTGAGAGAAAAATGATTAAAGCAAAGCATAAAGAAACGAAAATGATAATAATAATAGGAAGTTAAGAGTGTGAACAATAGTGCATGGACACTACGTAGGCTAAAACGTATAGAATAGATTTCAGGCACACTACTACTATGGTCCATCTGAAAAGGAATATGCCATTAAAAAAATGTATATATGAATTTGTTTGTTAGAAGTTTTACCGATGATTCAAGAGACGAAGACGGTGTATCTAAATTTATTATTTTGTGAGATAGATTATATAGAGAACGTCTTTTTATGCTATTCGATCTTTCAACTTAATAAAATTTTTAATAACAATTAAAAAAAAAAATTATCTCTCTGCTGATAGGGTTACAAGAAAGAAAACAAAACAAACTCTCTTTTATAATG
Source organism: Iris macrosiphon (assembly GCA_036927795.1). Lineage (NCBI taxonomy): Eukaryota > Viridiplantae > Streptophyta > Magnoliopsida > Asparagales > Iridaceae > Iris > Iris macrosiphon. Next base: position 198,723,267 of record JAYESA010000007.1, read on the forward strand.
GTATAAACTGAAAAATCATAACCAATAATATATATATATATATATATATATATATATATATATATATATATATATATATATAAAAGAGCGATTCATGGATTTATCTCTTAGGTATTACATATTATCTCTTAGGAAATTCAGGAAGCTCATTCAGATGACGAGGGTTGACACATCTCTTCAGATCGATTTATGGATTTAGAATAATACTGGGACGGATTGATTCTTACATAGAGCCGTAGCTGATGTTGTCAAAGTTGCACATCCGAAGATGGAGTTGGCGGATGTGGTCTGGGCCAAAAGAGTTGCTCGTAAAATACAGTTCTATACAAATTGAGCCTGAGAAGATTACTCACACTTGATAGGTTGCGGAGATTCGGACTGTAGCTAGAGGTCCAGGAATGTATACTATGCCGGTAGGGAGGTTAAATCCATCACACACATATTCTTCCAATGTCTCGTGGCGCGAGATTATTTGTCTAGCCCAACAGGATATGTTGGGGTTATCCAATAAGGGAGGTCTACGACTGGAGAGCAATCGTCGAGAACATCAGAAGGGAGAAGCAGAGAGACTTTGCTTGGTACAACAAGATCTGGATGAGATTTGCTGCAGCGGTTTGACATGTTTGGAAGGAACGGAACAATCGTATATTTGAGGGGTCGGTGATTTCCACCATTGGAATTATCCATAATATTGAATATGATGTCAGTATAATGAGAGAGAAGACGCACCCTTGAACTGCCTCTTGTATTTGTAATTTTTGATTTAATTAATACAATTACCTTCTTCCATATATATATATATATATATATATATATATATATATATATATATTATTTTTCATTTAGATCATTTTAATTTGACTTAATTATTTAAGTTAGGATTATAAAATTAATTATATATATATATATATATATTATTGCATAACTTTAACATTGTAAATTATGCAAAACTAAAAGACTTAAGATATCATATTATTTCTGGATGGTTGGATCTCACAAACTCATAATAACAGCATATATAAAGACTAGTGGAGACTGCAGTATAAAAGTAGAGTTTCAACACGGAGAATCTTGCTGTAGAATGACTTTTAGTGTGTGCAATAATATACAAATTTAATCCCTAAAGGTCGATTAGTACACGACTAGCAGCTACTCGACTTTTTAACCATAGTGAGAGGAAGAGCAAGAGTACCATAGAGTAGGCGCACATAAAGAATGATGACGATGTGTCGCTTTGTTAAAGGAGAGCGCTTCTGAAAAGTTGGCTAATGAGAAGGAAAGTAAGCAATTTATCCACTCTAAGGAATGTAGAGTCATCGAGACTGTCTCCATTGCTAATTCCTTGAAACCAAAAAACAGGGAGTAAAAGTGAGGGAGGAGATAAGAACAGCAGACCAAAGTGGCCACCACAATCATGCACAAAACTTCATGTATTCTTTGTTTACATAAGAGATACTTGGAAACAGTAACAGTACTTAAAAATACTTCAAATCAGTGACGACATGTTGGTGTGATGAATGACATATGTCGACAGATAGTGACGACCATGCGTCGACATAATGACCAACAATAGTTATTTTTGATTTTAACCAAATCGGTATCGTCGGATCTCTCTCGAGACAGTTTATGCGGCTAACTACGAAAATAACACACGAAAATTTTATGCGACGGTCCGATGACGTCTTATCACTATTATATTTTATTTGGCGACCGATATATACGTCGTCTTTGTCTGACGTCTTATCACTATTATATTTTTCTCTCTCAAGACTAGAAAGATAATTTCACATTAAAAAAATATTCCAAGTGGGTATCTCAATATAATATCATACGTGGTGTTGAGGTATGTATATGGGGTGGTGGTCTAAGTGGATGTCATGTGGGATATATTTTTATTATTAAGGCTAAACTCCTCAAGAAAATATTTATGTCTTTTGTCACTCTCTTGAAAAAATTTCTTTAGGAGCTAAGTTCTGACTTGGACTCAAGGGCACAAAGTGGCGCTTTGATGCGCACGCATGTACAACTGCGCTGCTGCACTGTTGCGCGCATGAGTCGCTGCATTGCTGGGTTTATGCGAGCATGAGCAGTTGTGGCTGTGCTGCTACGTGCATATGTTAAGACAATAGGTTGGACGCATATCTCCGCTAATTGCGGAATTTAAACAGTTATGGAAAGATTGAGTTAATTATTCATAGTTTTATGGAATTTGTATTTAATTGATTTTTATTTTTCATAATTAATTGGCGGTCAGTATTAGGGTTAGGGTTTCATCCCAACTCTATAAATATTCTTTTTGTGATTCCATTAAGAATTTATTTCAAAATTGAGAGACGGAGAGAGTAATAGGCTGCTGCTGCCAGTGGAGTCCAAGAGTTCATGTGAGTCAGGACAGATGTGACGACGAACATTCCAGAAGTTTTTCGAGAACTTGTTGGTTACTGGGAGCAAATCGTACAATTGCTCCTGCTACGTGCATATGTGAAGACAACATATTGGACGCATGTCTCCGCTAATTATGGAATTTGAACAGCTATGAAAAGATTGAGTCAATTATTCAGATATAATTTTTGTGGGATTTAGATTTAATTGATTTTTATCTTTCCATAATTAGTTGGCGATCAGTATTAGGGTTAGGATTTCATCCCAACTTTATAAATACTCACTTCGTGATTCCATTGAGAACTTATTTCAAAATTGAGAGATGGAGAGAGTAATAGGTTGTTGCTGTTGCCATTGGAGTCCAAGAGTTCATGTGAGTCAGGACAGAGGTGACGGCGAGCGTTCCAGAAGTTTTTCAAGAACTTGTTGGTTCCTGGAAGCAGATCGTGTGGGACGAATCTTGCTTTGAGCAACGATGATCCTTATCACCCCAGCAAGCTCTTCTTTCTGTTTTCTTCTTCTACTTCTCTATTCTTCTCGTTGTAAACGTTCTGTCCTAATTGCAACTGCGTTTGCAAGGAAGAATGTATTGTGATTCTTGAGTTTGTAATCCAAAAAAACGTTATAATATGATCTATTATAGTTCTTCGTTGGAATCGAGATCTTCAGGGAGCAAACTTGTTTGCGTGAATCTCTGCTAGTCTCGACTACAATTTCAGGATCAAACATATGATAGTAGAATGTAAAATTTACTTGGACCTCTATTTCTGGCCACCGTTCATCCATCTTTTGATCTGTCTCGGGACTAATAGTTTTGTACCCTAGTATTACGTCCTAATTTATAAGCTCTTATTGCTTATATATATATATATATATATATATTACACATTTCTCGACCTAAAGAAACTAACCAGTGCAATAAGTGTTCGATTGAGCATACATATGAATAGCCTAGAATGTGCATCCCTTCATAAACCACGACTTAAGCAAACAGACTAAAGATGACTCCAGTCTCCTTCTCGCTCCCCCATCTCTGTTAAATTTTAAACAAAAAAACTAATAATAATTTTATTTTTATTTTTAATTTTAATTTTAATTTTAATTTTAATTTTAATTTTAATTTTAATTTTAATTTTAATTTTAATGTGAATATTAATATTAATATTAATATTAATTTTAGGGCTAATTATAGTTTAGATCTTGGATTTTATATCAGCTTAGAGTTTGAGTTCTAAATTGTCCAATTAGAAAGTTTAGATCCTGAATTTTTATTATTTGTTTTATTTTTTTATTATATCCTTCCTAAACTATATAAGAATATTTTATTCTCAAACATGGGAGTGAGGGAATAATTAGAAAATAAAATAAATAATAAAAATTTAGGGTCTGAACTTTCTAATTGGACTAGTCAGAAATTAAACTCTAAGCTGGTATAAAATTCAGAATTTAAACTCTAATTAGTCCTTAATTTAATGTTAATTTTGTTGTTAATATATAATAAAGAATATATGCCATTGGATTCATCTATGAATCGGAACATTTTCATGTTCTTTTCTCGATCTTTAATCTATTGCCGAATGCATATTAAATTGTCATGCTTTTCTACAGCTCTGAACAAACATTGATCACTCTTTTTTCTTTCATGTGCCATTTGGTGATGTCTTCTTTAGTTTTGTTTAGTTTGTGAAAGGACTAAGACATCGTTTGGTTTGCAAAATCATAAGATTAAAAAAAGAAATTGATTATTTTTTTATGTTTCGGAGCTAAAAGAATTGAGAAGGAAAGAAAATTGATTTCTAATGAAAAAAAAAAAATAGGGAGAAAAATAATTTCCTCCATCCAACCAAGAAATTACTTTACCACCTTTAAGTATATACTTTTTCTTTCAATTTTTTTAACATTTTCAAACACTGAAAAAAAAAAAAATCAAAAGTATAAATTTTCAAAAAAAAAAAATTTAAGAAATTAATTTTTTTTTTATTTCTTTTCCGCGAACCAAACCAGACATAATGGTTTCTTAGTTGATGTCAATTTGAGAGGAGAAGAAACAATGTACTGAGAGGGATGTTGGGCTTAAAGCACAATATGTGAAGGAGAGAGAAGAATGTTAAGGTTGATGACTGAGAAGTGGAGGAGGAGAATGAGAAGGAAGAAGAGTAAAAGGGCTGAGTTAAAATTTTCATTTTGTAAAAAGAATGCTACATGGCCCGCAAAAATTGGAACTCCAACCAGTCCGTAAAGTCATGTGACGGACGTTCATTGGCTGTGGCGAGTCCTACGCTACATAATTATTTTAAGGAGCCAATAGGGATAAGTGTATCCGTTTTGTAAAGGGTTTAGTTTGATTAGTTTCCAGTTTGAGCAATGAAGGAATATCAATGAGATATTGGCTTGGAATTATTTCTAGTTTTCTTTAGTTTAAGTGTTGATTATTATCAGGGTTCTTGTTGCACTGGGTACTGCTGATTTCATGGAATGCATTGGTCATTTATCTATACTGGTCGGCCTAGCTTTGATAATAATTGGTAGAATGTCTATTGCACTAATTAGAGTTTAGACTCTGAATTTTGTATCAGATTAGAGTTTAGACTGATTTGTCCAATTAAAAAGTTTAGATCCTGAATTATTATTATTTTTTATTATATTCTTCCTTCCATGTTTGATAATAAAATATTCATATATAGACTAGAGAGGACAACGAAAATAATAATAATAATAATAATTTAGTATCTAAACTTTTTAATTGGACAAGTCAGGACTGGTACCATTATGTCACGTCCCGATCTCCAGCAGTAATCGGCCGTCCCCACTGGGCGCTAATCACCGTGCCAGTGCTCCCGCGGGACGATCGTTTCCATCGGGACGTGATGCCGTGCGAGTCTGAAGTTCCATCCGCACAAGATAACATCATTAAAGTTGTGGCTATCATCGAATCGATCGAGTACGCAGCAGAGGGACAGTGTTGTAAACAATAATCCATCTGAGTATACGGGACAAATCACAAGGCACGAGGTTCTCTGAATACAATGACATCGTTCCATATATTATGTCCCTCTATACAAAAGCAGCTCAAAACATCGATACGGTTCAAGGCATCGAAACCAGATTTTCGGATCCTGGGGATGAGGCACGATTATCGCTTCCTCGGACGATCCAACAAACTCTAAGCAGATATAAAATCCAGGGTCTAAACACTAATTAGTCCTTGTTTATTACTCTTGTTGCAATTTGATAGATACAACTTTGCGACTTTTTTCTCAAATGATTTTGGTTCCGATGATTTGGTCTAATTTTGACTAAACTATACTCAAGAAAGAGTCACAAATGGAGCACATGAATGATATATTGACTAGGAATGGTTACATTCCATTTTTGAGGCCATCTTGCGAGGGTATTTTTCCATGCGACAAATTAGTAATAGAAATATTTGTCACTAACTCTGATAATTTGTCGTGACACTGTGGCTAACTTATTGCTGTATTAGTAACAGTTTAGCAGCAAAAATTTCCATTGCTACTGTCTCTAATTTGTCGCTAAAGTTTGTAAATAATCTGTCACTAATTCATCAGCGACATTCTAGCCACGAGCTTTTCAGCAACAATTAAATATCGACAGATTTTCTATGGCTATTCGTCCTATTTGACTTTAGCGACCCAAATCAGGTAATAGTGACGAAAAAATCTGTCGCTATTTCTCTTTGTTTTGTAGTTACCGTCCTCTATACATGGCATGTTTGATAAAAAATAATAATAATAATGCATATATATACATATATATACATATATATATATTCTTTCTTATGTGACAACTGACGTGACTGTTAATATAACAGTTGACATGACTGTTGACATGGCATATTTTAAATTAACAGTCAGTTGACATGACTGTTAATATAACAGTTGACATAACAAATTTTAAATTTTAATTTTAAATTAATGTTAATATTTAGAATTAATATTAATATTAATATCAATGTTAGCATTAATACTAATATTAATATTAACATTAAACTTTTAGGATAATTAATTTTTGGATTTAAAATTTATCATGTCAGCTGGCATGTTAGATATCACATAATATTATTTAACATATCACGTCAACTGTCACGTAAGAAAAAATAGATTAGAGAAATAATTTTGAGATACAAATAACATTACTCAAAAATAATAATAATAATAATAATAATAACCTCAAACCAAAGTTGGTTCTATATTCTAACATTAAGAAGGTGCATGGCCTATCTGTCAAAATCAGCACATTAGCACCCTGTATATATGCTACATTTTATCATCAATTTAACCAGTAACCAACCAAACCACTACAACTACCGAAACCAACTTTTGTCAAGATCACACTTCAAAATTGTACAACAAACGAAAATGAAAAGAAAAAAACGTGTGGTGTAGAGCAAGCCAAGCTCTCTATAACAGGCCCTTCAGGTTTTTAGTTGATCAAAAGCTACACATGTTAAGGTTTTATTGGTCTTTGACAACTTTCCCTAAAGATTAGCACCTTGGTTATACATGCAAAGTTAGCTACACATGCACGTGCATGCACTTAGATTGATCTTCTTCTTCTTTTTTGTTGACGCTAGTCAAAATCAGGTAATCCTGACCATATGATAGACAGCACTTTTGATCGTGAAAAAGATTAAGAGCAATATATATAGATATCAAAAGTTATACTAGACATGACTTTATGTTTTTCTTCATTAGATATGGTCCTAAGATTGCATCTGCTTTTTATTTACTACTACTAACGAGCATGTACATTGCACGGACATAAAAAAAATTGTTGAAAAAATTAAATATAAATTATGTTGGTATTTTTCACTTGGCTTTGAGAGTTTTAGTTCCACGTTGAAAAACCACCAATGTGTATATCTCAATATACAGTTATGCTTAGTATTGGTATATGCACATGGGGTGGAGGTCCATGTGGGTTGACTTTTTCAAGAGGGATTAAGTGTGAACTCTATTATGACAATCTTTGTTTTGTCACCACCTTTAGAAAGTTTTCCTTAGGAGCTAAGTCCCGCAGAGGCTTAGCAATTCGGACTCGGACTCGAGCTCATGCTTAAGGGCGCAAAGTGGCGCTTTGTTTGTGCACTTTACACTTTGTACGTCAGCATCGTCGCATAGCTCTCATGCGCTCTTTTCTTGCGCGAGTTGCATGCACGGTTACTAGCTCGGGCGCATGCTTCGTGGCGCATGCGGCCTGGCGCTTTACGTCCAAGCACAATACAGCCAGGTGCGCATGCGGCTCGGTGCCCATGCGGCTAGGTGGCGTTGTCAGTCTCATGCAGTACAGCATGTCAGGCGGCGCGGGAGGCTGCTTTCAACGTTTGGCGGCGCTGTCTGTCTCGTGCAGTGCAACGTGACTTGCGACGCTGACCCCGAATTTGGGGGATCTGGTCGGTCAGCGCGTATGCGGCCTGGAGTTCCTCCGGCCGCATAAGTGTTATTTTTCTTTATATATAGAGGACCTCCTCTTTCATTTGAAGAACGAGAATACAGATGAAAATCGAGTATACCAGATCATATGCGGCCCAGTGTGTCTCCCTCTCACATGGTATTTTTTGAGTATTTCCGATGGTAACATTGAGCGTTCCAGAAGTTCATTTATGAACTTGCTGGTTCCTGGGGACAAATCGTCTGTACGGCGAATCTTTCTTTGAGCAACGACAGTTTTGACCACCCCAGCAAGGAGCTTCTCTTTAGTTTTTCTTTTGCCTTATTCTTTCTCATTGTAGCGTATGTGAACGTAAAGAGAATAACGTTTTACTTGTTGCTTGTTGTAATCTTTATTTTCCTCGAAACCAGTTTGTAACATGTTCTTGGTTCGAGCTTCGTTGGAATCGAGAAATATCAGATGAGGAACTCTTGTGTGAATTGTCACGCCCCGATCTCCCGCAGGCTAATCGGCCGTTCCCGCTAGGCGGGAATCACCCTCGCCAGCGCTCCCGCGGAACGATCGCTTAACCCATCCGGGCGTGATGCCGCACGAGCGTGAGCCACGCCCGTGCAAGGCCATGGTTCATTGGCTGGCGGTTAGAGTTCTAAGCCACAGAGTCGCACAGATTGTCCGAGTGCAGCGGAGTCATGAACGCATAGGCGATCGGTAACAGGTTCACTGAGTCGGCAAATATAGCGGAAGCATTGAAACAAAGTAAAGTAATCTCTTTATTGATATGAACAAGTATTACAGGCGGCGTATAGCCGAGATTACAAGTCGCTCAAGCCTCTCTCTGAAACAGTAAAGCGTGCCAAGTGGCTACAACTGTGGAATGAATGTACAGGCGATGGTCAGGCGATGTTCACAACTTATGTCTTGTATAAGCGCTTCAGTCCCGGACGCGCCGTTGCAAGGCTTCAGAGGGAACTCCTGGCCTTAGCACGCACGAAGGAGGCGTCCGCACCGCACGAGGTTCTCCCGCACCCTGCATATAAACTGGTGGATTATCAGTACATTGAATGCACTGGTGGGGAAGCTACTCGCCCGCTCGACAAATCCAAACACGTAATACAGGTTTCGTGCACAACTATTAAGTTGTCTTTCTAGTTGCCTTAGGATCAGTTTCATGCAAACATTGAATAGCTTAACGTGTCGGGCAGTGCGCCGTGTGATGTTTGAGGAAACACGACGAGACTTACCAACTTACCATTTCTTTCCTGTCCAAGGCAACATTAAGGCAACATTGTTAATTCGAGCAGAGGCATGTATAAACATTCAGGAGGCAAGCATATGCAAACAGGAGGGTCGTTTTAACACGATCGTTCAGGCGTTTAGTTGTTCTTGATGCGATGCAGTGACTCGCACGCGGATAGCCGCTAAGCGAGGATGACTTATCTATATGAACACGGTCGCTGGCAAAGCCATTATGGACACTAGTCTTAAACGAAGATGGTTTGCAGCCAATGTACAGTGGTGCCACAAGCCATCTCGTCCAGTACAGTAGACTATACAGTAAGTTCAGCCATGGAGCGGATGGTATGCAGCGAAAGAACGGTGGGCGCTGCATACTATCTCGTCCATGTACAGTTGGCTGAAACAGTGGAGTTCCATCCGGATCGGAGCGGCCCCAGTGCCCCGGAGACCGTCCGTGGAACTATGCCTCGTTTCCGAGTTGTCCGCGACATGCAGGTCAGGGTCAGGGTCAGTTTCCCTTTCACTAGATACTCGAGTACTGTGGAACAGGAGTACAGTGGTACAGTGGTACAGTAGAACAGTAGTACAGTGGTACAGTGGTACAGTAGAACAGTAGTACAGTGGTACAGTGGTACAGTATTACAGGAGATGTTTGAATCATGATTCTGTACAGTGATTACTTGTCTTGATGCATTCCCCTGGTTCGGGGATGCCTTGGGTGACCTAGCGGTCCCGGATACTTGCAGGAACATTCAGGCACGGAACGACTACGTAGTAGTCTTCCGGGGTTTGGATGAAAACACGGTAACATTACGAGCAGACAAGCATGCGTTCTAGGAACATAAGCAGGCACGTTGCTCGGGCCCGAAGGTAGTCCGAGAGATGAAACCGTTAAGGGACTTAGCATGCGAGGGTCTGAGTATAAGCAGTATTTCATTTCCATGTTCTAGCAAGCAACATGTGTTGGGATTATTCCCTTAGCTAGGTGCGTTGGATTTATTAGCATGCAGGGGTGATTCACCTAGCGACTAGCATATATGATTCCAGGTTTTATGTGTGTTGGCTAAGCAAGGACAAGTTCACCGTAGCCACCCACCTTAGCGATGATTCGCCTCGGTAGAGCGATACGTCTGAGCGAGCCTCTGAAAGTCCAAGCCGGATTCCTGTAGGGACAAGTCTGGATATCCTTTGTTTCTCATTTGAGGCAAAGCAGGTCGGGACAGCTGCACGATTGCCGATTGAGACGGCAGTCCGCTTGAGCGGAACGGGGTGTTACATGAATCTCTGATCTCAACGACAACTAGGGTTCCAGTAGAGAGCGGACATTCGGGTCTCGCTAGCAGCTCTGTTATGGCCCACGTTCTACCATCTCTGATCCGTCTCGGGACTAACAATCTCAAAGCAAGATCCGAAGAAAGAGGTAGAACATCAGATCAAATCTTCTCGGCAACAAGTTTTCACAAACTTGAGAAGATTGACGGGATACACTTTGAACATTTGGATGAGGGAAGGAGTCCTTTGCCAAATGTTGAACGTGAGTTGTTGGAACCTACCATTTTTCAAGATGGAGAAATTAGCATTTGAAGAACGCACATTCCAATTAGAAGAAAGATTACAAGATGACACTACCAGAAAAAGTCAAATTAGCGACGTAAAAAAGTCGCTAAATGACAAAAAAAGTCGCTAAATGACAAAAAAAACGTCGTTAAATGACAAAAAAAATGTCGCTAATCACTTTTAGCGAAGTAATTAGCGATGTTTTACAGAAGTCGGAACTCAGCACGTCGCTGAAAGGAAAAACGTCGCTAAACGTCTCTATACCGACATTTTTTAGCAACTTAAATGTGTCGCTAAATTAGCGACGTTTAGCGATGCAGCGTCACTAATTAGCGACGTGATCAAACGTCGCTAAATATCGCTAATTAGCGACTTATATAGCGACGTTACAACGTCTTTAATGACCTGGCAATACTGTCATGTCAGCAATTTGCGACGTACAACGACGTTTTTAGCGACATTTTTAGCGACGTGTAGTAACGTCGCTAATTAGTGACGTATTTAGCGACGTGTATAAATGTCGCTAAACGTCACTAAAAATGTCGCCAATTGTACAGAAAAAATAAAAATATGAATACTGAATTGTTTCCAAACTATTATTCCTGCAGTTTATTAAATCACAATCTATACAAATAGACCCGGAGCAACCCTCCGTTGAATTTCTGGGTTTGCCAACCCCCTTAGGTTGAACACTCAACACCGATAAATTAACATATTTAATATGAATAATATAATAAAATTTAAAGAAAAGAAAGCATCCAGCAAATATCATCGTAAAGAATACAGTAAATATATATCCATACAATGAGTCTCATCCTAAATAATACAAATACAAATATCTAGCAACTATACTACTGTGGATCTGTAGGAGGATGACCTCCAGCGCGCATGAAGGATAAGAACAGCTCATACTGCTCCCGTGAAATCGACACCGATGTCGATGGAGAAGACAGTGACGTCGGTGGAGTCTGTGTCGATGTAGGCGCACCAGGAGGCCGTATCCGCTCCAAGTTTGCGAGTCGCTGGTTGTAAGAATCCATGGTAGATAACAGCCTCGTACTGCTATGAACCATTGAATCCTGCATCATCGTCAGCCTCTCGCCCATGGATAGCTGTGATGCCTGTAGCTCCGTGATGTTGCGGTCTGTCGAGGCTCTAAGATCATTTGTCAAATCTCGGAGCTCCGTGATGCTGCGGTCGAGCATATCGAATCGTGCAATGAGCGTCGGATCGTCCGCCTGCGGCTGGGACTGGGGCTGCTCCTCCATCCTTTGCAGCAACTCGTCACGGAGAGACGCAATCTGACGGTCAACGGCCTCCTGGACTCTGGGTGACGACTGCGAGGGTTGTGGGGAATGCGCAGTTATTTGGGAGGCCCTAGATGACTGCGTCGCAACCAGGGCGCCATAGGATCACGTACCATAGTACGTACCCCTATGGAGACCACCAGCTGCGGTCACCCACAGGTCGTCCGCCGACAGAGCTGGAGCTGGCTGCGAGTAAGTACCAGCCTCTCCAGCTGTAGGTGCACTAGCAGTCGCCCGCTTATGCAGCCTAAGATACTCGGCCTAGAAAAGTTTAGAAACTCGATAATTGTCTAAGTTATATTAAAATTAACACAAAGTAAAGTAATACTTACATAGGTCTGCGAGGCCCTCTCATCAATGAGATTTTCGTCCTTACGATGGGTGGCCAAGAAAACGGTCACCATGTTTACATCCTCACCCCTCTGTACCTGTTAAAAATATATTATTTAGTACTACCATTTTATCGTACTTACATTAAAATTAGAGGATTTATTTAAAAAATATACCAAACGACAAAAATGTTCCGTCATCGGAATCGAGCCACCACACCACTTGGCAGCATTTCGCCTAGCCGCCTTGGCCTTCTCAGACCTTTCCTCGTAGCTCGAATCGTCGAATCTAGCCCTCATCGCAATCCACTACTCAGGCGTGATCCAACCTTGGATCGATTTTCCAGCACGATCACGAGCCTTCTGGTCATCCAGAGCATCACGGATAAGCTTGGCGGCAATGGTAGAAAACATCCGCTCGATCAACTCGGCCCGGTGCGGAGGATAGAAATACGTTTGCTACAATAAATAATTTAGTAAGTGAGCATCACGGATAAGTTATATAATATGCATACATTAGAGGATTTATATAATATAATTTTACCTGGAAGTGCGTAAACCAGAATGCCTTCCTCCTCTGGAGCTTCAGAGTAGTTTATCCAAGGACCACCGTAGTTGTTCTTAAAAAATAGGCACAGGCGTCTCTGAACCGACGAGGGACGATATCTATACAGAGAAAATTATTTTGATCGAAAAAGTCAATATATGATGAATAAAGAAATACACGATATATATAATGCTAAACCATCTAATTGACTTACTTTGTACCGTTGGCCCAAATTTCTGTCCTCGTCTCCTCCAGAGGTGCGCATGGAGGATCTTGCTGATGCTGGGACAACGTCGGCACGACCTCCTCTACATGCTCATCTGTCTCCATGGTTCTATCAGCAAGAGGAACGCTGGACGAGGGAGTTCTATCACGCCTGGAACTACTCGTCCCAGGAGTGATGCCACGTAACGTCGTCGCAGTCGGAGATGTGACTGATCGATATACTGGAGTACTGGGCGACGACGATCTGAAACCAACAGTAGGCAGTACCGGAGAGCACTCCGTCTACCTCGGGACCTGCCGAATCCTCCGCGTCGTCCTGTCATACCTGATAACAACATATGATGAATATAGAAAAATGCAAATATATAGTACATTCTACAGTCAAAATGTGATGCATATATTCTACAGTAAAAATGTAGAATATACTATATAGTCAAAATGTGATGAATATAGAAAAACACAAATATATAGTACATTCTACATTATCACAGCATTCTACAGTCAAAATATAATACATATATTCGTTAAAATAGTACATTTTACAGTCAAAATATAGTTACATTCTACAGGCAAAATATTTTATTTTCAATCATCTTTAGAAAATTCATCTTGTTCGCCTTCCTCGTCCTCCTCTTCCTCTTCCTCTTCCTCCTCCTCATCTTCACTTTCATCTACTACGTCTTCGTCTTCGTCTTCGTCTTCCTCTTCGGATAATTCTACATCTTCTACATTATTACTCGTGTAATGAGTAACTTTCGTTGAGTCCACATCTACAATATTTGTTACAAGAGGTAGATCGTCCTCCTGATAAGTTATTTCATCAATGTCAAAGGTATTTCTAGCTTTAGTCTTGCATACTGCCCACCAATCTGACTTCGCTGTCCCCCGTATAGGATAAGTTGTGAAGTACACGAGCTGAGCCTGACTTGATAGGACAAATGGTTCGTAGCCTTGATATCTACGATATTAGTAGGTTCTGTGCTATAATTATATGTCAACTCCACAATCTCTCGTAAGATGCCAAAAAAATTATTGCCTGGATTGACGTCTTTGTAGTTCGAAGATTTGATACACAAACAACTATTTTTTGTGGAATCAAGATCCAGAAAGCTGTCTCTGATAGGAGCATTTGTTGACTTGAACATAAACCCATTCACACAGAAACTTGACCATATTTTAACGGCAGTAATTGGTCCCTTGGCTAGAGTTCTAATAGATTCAGTCTCGGGTGTTATTAGACGATCGACATAAATACCAAAGTAGCGATAGTAAGTTATTTGTGGTGCAAGTGCAGAAATAAAAAGTAATTACCAAGCACCTTACATATGCGCTCAACCAAGAAGGAAAATGGCATCTCATTTCTTGTTCTACTTCTTCGTCTGTTATGTAGGGTCTAACCGACCTCAACTCATCATTATATGTGCTGAAAAACAATAAAGCAACTGTTGATTAGTAGCATAATAGTAGCTTATACTATTACATTGATATGATGTAAACGTGGACGTATTAATTACTTACCCCTCTAGCTTTTCCACTTTATCCTCGTCGCAATTGAGTAATATATACAACTGAGCAGCCCTTAGCTCATCGTCATTCAAATATCTCTTCTTCATTTTTCTCGAAGGCTTTTCGGACGCATTGAATACTTTGAGTATTGTATCATTAGATTCCTGATATCCGTCGTCATTTCTCGGAGCTTTCGTTCTATTAGTAGCAACATGCGGTTTGAAATACGTCGAGCAAAAGTTTGTAATCTCCTCGAGAACATAAGCTTCACAAATAGAGCCCTCAACCCGTGCCTTATTTTTCACCTTTCTCTTTAGGTGATTCAGATGCCGCTCGAAGGGGTATATCCACCAATAACCGACAGGACCACCAACACGTGTCTCATAGGAAAGATGAATTGGCAAATGCTCCATAGAGGTGAAGAATCCAGGAGAAAACACCTTCTCGAGCTTACATAGTATTACCGTAATATCCTTCTCTTACTTTTCTAGACGATCGACGAGCAACTTAGTGCAACAAAGATCTCTGAAGAATATGTTGAGCTCTGTCAATGGATCCCAAACGACCTATGGTAAGAATTCCCGAAATTCAATTAGAATTAATCTCTCCATGAATACGTGACAATCGTGGCTCTTCATACCCGCCAGTTTGTTCTCCTTGAGGTCGACGCATCTTCTCAAGTTCGACACGTACCCGTCTGGAAACTTTAGACCCTAAATTCACCTACAAAGTCTTCCTTTATCCTCTTTCTTCAATGAAAAAACTGACTTAGGTTGCTTTAACTTTCCATTTCCCTCCTCTATCAAATGCAATGCAGGACGTCTACATATTTCTTCTAAGTCCATCCTGGCCTTCGGATTATCTTTCGTCTTCCCATTTACCTCCATTACAATATTAATTATGTTATCAAACATATTCTTCTCGATATGCATGACATCAAGGTTATGTCTGATCAGATTGGTGCTCCAATATGGCAGATCCCAGAATATACTCCTCTTCGTCCAGTTATGGGTGCGACCAAATCCGTCACACTTGTACCCCTTAGCAGGCTCTTCGATAGCACTTGGTAAATCTTTTACCTCTTCCCATATCGTGTATCCGGGCCACCTTGGCGGTGGATTAGCCTTCTCCACATTGTCGATGACAATCGAAGAAGCACGGTTTGCCTCCGTGTTTCAAACGGAAAGTCTTATTACAGTCCATACAATACGGACATGAGAGACGACCATGGGTGCTCCATCCCGATAACATTCCATAGGCCGAAAAATTGTTGATGGTCCATATATGTGATGCCCTCATCTGAAAATTATGCTTTCTAGAAATATCGTAGGTGTTGGCACCTACTTCCCACAGCTGATTCAACTCATCTATGAAAGGCTGTAAATACACATCGATGTTCCTCTTCGGATTGTTCGGACCCAGGATAATAACGGTTAGGAACATATACGGAGTCTTCATGTACATCCAAGGCGGTAGATTATACGGAGTGATGATCACAAGCCAACATGAACACTGGAAGCCCGAAAGCCCGAATGGGGTAAAACCGTCAGAGGAGAGCCCCAATCTGACATTACGCAGATCCGAAGCAAAATCTGGATACTCTCGATGAAAGTGCTTCCATGCTTCTCCATCGGATGAGTGATCCAATACTTTTTCGATCTATTTCCGCCTGTGCCAACTCATGTTTTCTGCAGTCTTATTAACCATAAATAACCCCTGCAACCGCGGCGTCAAAGGCAAGTAGTGCATCGAATCGGTAGGCTTCCTTGTACCGACAAACTTTCCTCTAACAGTGGCCTTGTAGCGATCAGCACCACAGAATCTGCACGCATCTTCATCCTTGTCGTCTTTATAGTACAACATGCACACGTTGCGACATGCATCAATTTTCTCGTATCTCATCCAGAGCGATCTCACCATCCTCTTAGATCGATAGAAGTCTTTAGGCAACTTTGCACCATCTGGCAAGATCTCTATAATCAAATCGATCAGTCGATTATAGCATTCTTGCGACATGTTAAAATCGGACTTGATGCTCAATAATCTTGTAACCACCTCCAACGGTGAATGATTCTCACAACCAGGATACAGTGGAGACCTTGCATTCTCCAGCAACTCTATAAACTTTGCAGCATCGGCATTCGGTGCCTCCTCAGCTGCATCATAATTTTTTGGATTGAAACTAGGTCTCGCCGCATCATAATTGTCCGGATTAAAACTAGGCCCCGCCGCATCAAAAACCATGTTCACCAAGCCGTTGTCGTAAGCATCGTGGTCGTGGACATCCATATACAGCTCCATATAAGGCTCCGACTCCGATGCTAGAGACACAAGTTCTCCGTGCGCGGTCCACTGATAGTAATTCGACGTGAAGCCCTTCGAGTACAAATGATATGTGACTTCCACTTCTGGATGATATTTCCTGTTGCGACATCTCACACACGGACACTTAATTTTGGTACCGTCCATGTACTGAGGGAACGCCTTGGCGAACTGCAGGAACTGATGTACACCCTCAATGAATTTATCCCGCACACCGCACATGTCATCAAGATGACGGTTGTACATCCACGAACGATGACGCAGATAGTAATTCATATCCATTTCTAGATACTTCTACAAAAATGACAGTATGTATCCTATAAATTATTACATACAGGAATGAGGGTGTGTATGTGTGTTCGAGTTTGTTACGGACACACGGACACGGACACGGAAATGAGGGTGTGTATGTGTGTTCGAGTTTGTTACGAACCCAAACCAGTGAGCTTCACTTCCAGTAGCAATATCGAAGTGTATGCAGTGCAGTGACAAAGTGCAGAGGTTTCAAGAAAAGCAATGCAATGCAATATATATATCATTGTTAGAGTTATGTTTCCAAATCTCATGGAGAGATTGTGTAAATACCAAATCAATTTGGCGTTATATAGCACACGAAGCCTGAATTTGATCAAATTGAATATCAATTCATAATTGAATATTGGTCACAAGTGTCCATAGGGACACTCCTTTATCAGCTGATGGTATCCTCCATAAAGTTTTGAAGGGTTTTATAACAAACTAAAACTCAACGTCGGGAGTAGATTGCTCTTGAAAAGTTAGGGGAGCCATAAATAGAACTTCTCTTGTCCTAACTTTGGTGAGCTTGGAGGTTAAGAATGAATTAACTGAGACTTGTTGATCAAGAAAGAATTTTCTTAGGGTTTGCTAAGGGACCGTAGAGATTTCAAATTCTTTGATGCAAGGTCAACGGTAGGTGTTATTTTGTTTAGAAATGATTAAACAGATGACACGTATGTTAGAATTGGGGGAGAGATCAATTCTTCCACCGCAAACGTGCATGGCAAAGAATGAAGTCAAATAAAATATAGAAGATAGTGTGGTTGAGTTCCGAGTAGCAACCTAACTCTTTTGCTCCCATCACTATCCTCCCAAAAGGTTACACTGACTGAACCCTAACTCCTCAATTTCTGATAACCTACCACCCTACCATTTTTTGTTTCTATAAACCTTCTCATAATTATTTGGATTGAATTAGTTTAAAAGCCGCTACTTAAAACCACTCAAAATCGGACCCCTCGTAACCGTTCATAATCGGTACTCTAAAAATACCTCATAACCGCTACTCCCACAATTGTCAAGCCAACCCTTAGTCATGCAACTTGAAAATATCTTCCTACTTTGGATAAGTCAGGCAACTACCAAGATTAATTAGTAAAAAATCAGTTAAGAAATGTCCTAATATTGATAAGCTGTTAGTCTCTAGGCTTAATCAAAAGATAGTAGAACGGGTCAGGAATAGAGGTTCCAGTAAACTTTACAGTCTCTCCTCTATTTGATCCTCAAGTTGTAGTCGAGAGTCAGAAGTTCCAACAAATAAGTTTGTTCTCTGAATCCTCGATTCGAACGAAGAACTATAATATATCAACTATGATTACAACTTGCAAAAGATTACAATAATCAAAAAGCAATCTCCGTTCTTCCTTACAAACACAGTTGCAATTGGGACAAAAACGTTTACAACTAGAAGAAGAGAGAATAAAAAATTATTTTTTCTGGGATGGTGAAAACAACCGTTGCTCAAAAGCAAGATTCGCCTTCTATCGACGATCTGTTCTCAAGAGCCAGCAAGTTCACATGAAAACTTCTGCAACGCTCGTAGTCACCTCTATGTGTAACTTGAACAAACTTTCTGGACTTTTCTATCACGTGTCTCTCTAAAAGAAGGCATGATGAATCTATTTATATAAGAGGAAAATCCATGTCCACTCCTAGTCGATGTGGGACCAAAATACCAACTTCCAAAATAAAGATTGATATTCTAAATTCCGCCATCAACGTAGTCACGTACAATCAACACAGCCCGTGTATGCGCGCAACAACACAACAGCACATGCGCACAGACTCGCAGACATGCAGCTGCGCATAGCCGCATATGCCGCGCATGTTCGTATATGTCCATAACAGCGCATAACTGTACATATCGTGCATACACAGCAACCACAGATGCAACCTGCATAATCCGAGTCCGAGATCGAGTCCAAGTCGCTAAGCACCATTGGAACTTAGCTCCTAAACAAATTTTTCCATGAGTGTGACAAAAAGCATAAATACTTTCTTTGAGGAGTTAATCCTTTTTTTTCTCCTAAAAAAATATCCCCACAAGTGCCCCCACCACACCTCTTTGTGCACATCTCAATATATACAAAGTATTATATTGAAATACCCACTTGATGGTGTAACCAATGTGTCTTTCACTTAGTCCAAAGAAAACACCAACATAAGCTAGCACCAATCTTCTCGATTAGGTTTTTGCTAATTATTCTTTCATTCTGTCAATGACACGGTCCTAAGTCCTAAACATTAAGTTGAATTTTTAACATTAATCAATAAGGAGCCCCTATAGTTGGAAATAAATTAAAAACAAGATTGACAATCGTTCTGAATACAAAGTTGTCCCGTAAAAACTCTAAAACATACTTACCGTGTTATAATATGACCACCGAATGACCCACAATCCGATTCGAAAAAAAAATAAAAATAATGAATAAGTCAATTGTTAATATTATAAAAAATCAGTCAAATCACAAATGCGTGATTTTTTTTCTCTTTCATCATAGTTCAAGGCATGTATTGGACCAGACAGTCCGGAACATGGTCTGATCCCGACAATGTCAAATCCGGATTGATCAGCTCGGGCCCAATCAATGAAACCAACTTGGCCCGGCCCATTACTATAACCGGTTCGGACCGAATTTGATTACCATGCTCGGCCCGGCCCGTATTTCCTACCGGGCCCGGGCTGGATTTCGCTCCACATGCGCACATGTCCGATCCGGTCAGCCTGGTTATAGGTCCGATAAGAACCCGATATATATGTAAATTTATATATACATTAAAAAATTTAAAGAATAGAGGTATTTGAACCAAAGATCTGCTAATACCTTAAAACTTCTTCAACTCACCACTAAGATCCACTTTATTTTGTGTTATAAATATAAATAAATATAGTATACATATTAAACATAATATATATATATATATATATATATATATATATATATATATATATATATATATATATATATATAATTTTATTTTATTTTATTTTTTTTAAATGAACGGTCTGGACCCTGTCCGGATATTCGGATTCGGCCCGGCCCAAAGCTATCCAGGTCTCGGTAAGGACTTGGTTTGGAGGTTATACTTAAAAGTCTGACTCGTCCAGACCCAGTCAAATTCGATCAGATTGGTCGTCGCGGTCCAATACACACCTTGAACCATAGTAGTATCAAGTTCTACCATATTGCTTATCTTGGATGGTAACTAAGTCAAACCTTTATACTCATTACACAAGAACAATTTTTTTTTTTAATCACAAAACATGATCATTCATTAAGAAATTGAAGAGTTACAAGAGGGCATGTCACTCGGGATATACTCTAAAATAGAAACTGGAGGTTCTTCACACAGACTTATGAAATCTGAGTATAAAGCATAAGAAGCTAGGTAATGTGCTACTTTGTTAGCATTTCTTGGGGCATAGGTATAGGAAATACTTCGATATCGTGTCGAGAACGCCATGGGATGTCCTGCATCTCTGGGTGAGTAACTGAATCAACAATGTACTTACAATCCCCTTCAATGATGACACAGGCCAGCCAATCCCTTCCTTCCTTCTTCAAAGGTCCAGAGCAAGGCGAATACCCAATGCTTCTGTTTCCAGTGGTGTGCCTCCTTCCTTCTTTATATATAGATAAATTGCCCTTTGCGTCCCTGAGTATTGCTGCTCCCGACATACTGTCAGCAAGAAAAAGCCCCATCACAGTTGATTTCCCAAGTGTCATGTAGAGGAGGAATCCACAGAACGTACATGTGAGAGTTGTGATGAGAATCGAATACCTTTTTAGGTATGTACCCGCACCCATTACGTGCGCCGAACCGAGTCGGACCGGGTGGCGGCGGCACGCACGTGTGGTCCAATGGGTTCCCCACACAACATCTTTAAGAAAGCAATGAAGAGGAACTAATATATACATACAATGAGGGGTTGGCCCATCCGATGTGGGACTAAAGGAAAGAAGGAAGTTGAGCTTTTGCTCAAACAAAGCTAATATTCCATGTGCACTAGTACACTCTATTCCTATTGGTCTATATGTGCATAATTTATGTAGTAATATGAGCACCATGACTCATATTCCGTTTATCACACACACACACATATATATATATATATATATATATATATATATATATATATATATAATGTAACGTATAAAGTTTCCAAATATAACATTATAAGGATCATACGGTCACCGTGTAAATGTTAGAGAAAATTTGAGTTGTACGTATTTTAATTACCATAATTCAAGGTACATTTCACCCAATTACTATAATGTACGAAAATTTTTAATTTTGACAAAAAAATTGTCTATGACCGACGGTCAACTCTTTTGACCAAACTTTTAAGACTAAAGTATCCTCCATGTCATCACCATCTTCTCCGTGCACACCTCCCACTGTGCGCCCCCGCTCCCCTCTTCCCCCTCTTTTTTTGACACCGGCCGTCGGAGGGGGCAGCAGCTAACAATACCAATAGCAGCACAAAATAGCAGTAAGCAGCGACGGGTAGCAGCAGCTCCGTCGGTGCATGGCGGGGAGGGTAGCAGAGGGCGCGCGATGGGAAAGGTACAACGAGTGTTGTAGAGGTGGAGGTGGAGGTGGAGGCGGGGGGGTGGGGGGGGGGGGGTGTAGAGCGGCGCACGGGGAATAAGAAGAAGAAAAAGAAAAAGGAGGAATATTTAGGTCATAAAAGTTCGATCAATGGAGTTGACTGTCGGTCATAGACAATTTCTATTAAAAATAAAAAAATTCGTACACTATGATAATTGAAAGTATGCACCTTGAATTATGGTAGTAAAAGTGAGATGTGACTCAAAAAAATTTCTAATGTTATCTAGCTTTGAACAACTTAGCAACAAAAATTTATTGTCTAGACATGCATATATTCTTCTGACTATAATGTCCATGGAACTTTTGACTGTTTTTTCATAGAGTTATTTACGCTAATCTTTACTATAATTTTTTGTTTTTGTTTATTATACGGACCACTCTTAGTTTAAAATAATTATATAGATTATCATTATTTTAAAAATAATTATACGAATCTTCACTATATTTTATATTTTAAGAGTGATTAATATAATAATTCTTTATATAAAATATAAAATATATGGGAGGGTGGGAAGCAAAGATAATTTCGTCCTTTTTATTTATGGACATTAAATTAAAAATATTCAATAATTAATGGTATCTAATTGTCTAATAAAATAATTTAGAATATCAAATTCAAAAACTGATATAGTTGAAGGTATCAGGTTGCAATACTGCGCACTACTTATGTGGTGCTTAACAATGGTTAACAAAAAATTTAATTGTGATGAAAGCTTGTGATGAGTGCGTAGGCTGAGCTCTGTATGAGTAACAAAAAGGAAGGATGGATAGTGTGATCATCAATTAAGAAACAAAAATATCAAAATATGAAAAATGCAAAAAGCGAAGTAAATATTTCGTCCATCGCTCCATCTCTTTTCTAACCAACCAACTTCATCTAATATTTCTTCTGTCCTTTCAATAACCCACCAAATTCATCTATTTTTATTGATTTATGTTAGGATATGGCTTAAGTTTATCCACCAAAAATATATTTAAATTCTAACTATATTAGGATCAGTTTCTTGAAAGTTAAAAAATAATGGATGATATATTATGATTTATTTTAGAGGTTTGGTTTTATGGTATAAATAAAGACGTCTATTTTGAGAAGAAGAAATATTAAAGAGAAGAAAAGATGAATATTTTTTTGGATTTTAAGTGTTCGGTGAGAATTATCAGAGTTTTGTAATTTTATTTACAAGTAATCTGGGTTCAAGTGTTAAAAAAAAAAAATTTGATTTGGTTGTTATATTTTCATTGTCACAATTTTTTGTATTAATAAATTGGTATCAAAGTTGGATTCAAGATTGGATATAGTGATCGTGTGATCATGATGAACGAATGAGTTCCAAAGATAATAACGAAAATATTGACCATGATTGTCCTGATGTTAAAGTTTCGTTGGGGTGTCTCGGTTTTATTGAAGGTGAAGTTGATTAATTTTGTTGTTGAAGGTGATGATAGAGATTTTGCTGGTGAAGATGGTGGTGGAGATGTATATTGCTGACAGTGATTTTGTTGACAAAAATTTTGATATTAGCAAATTTTTGGTGTTAGATTTTAGGGAGATTATTATTTTGGTATTTGGTGATTGTGTTGGAAGATTGTGTCATATACGGGAAGTACAATCTTAGTGGATTGGTATTCGACGTCGATCAACTAAGGAATGCGGTTAAAGTGAGAAACATGAATGGCTGAGATTAGAAGTCAATGTTCACTATATTTTCTCGGTCTACAAAAACGAGGTCATGATACAAAAGACTATAACATCTAAATATTAGAAAAAATACTACTCAAATTTACAAAATCAACATAAACTCATTTGCAGAAAAATCTTGTAAGCAAACAGAAGACGAAGTATGTTGATCAAAATGTTCCATATACATACTAGCAAAAAAAAATTTAATTCGAAGGTATTTTGGTTTGAATCATCTTTTATTTTTCAAAAACTCGTGTTTTATTTATTATGATTGTTCAAAAATACACCAAGTTCCAACCTTATATTGATTTTTCGCAAAGGTTAACGGTTTCTGGCATGTAAAAACTATTTTAACAAAATAAATTAAAATGATACACATAAAAAAAATTAAAACCACATTTTATCCCAAAGAACTTGTTTTACTTACTAATTATATAAAATTTTGTTCAAAAATATATCGAACTATTTCTTGAAACATGTATTTTTCTAGTAGAGACTTGAGGTTTTTTGATATAAAAGCTATATTAAAAAAAAATAGAGATGTAAGGGATTGAACCTTGTACTCCCACATGCTACATTGTCATATTTAACTATTTATTGTAAAAATATCATAACAACAAATTTCCAAAATTAAGAACGGATTTTTTCATATAAAGTAATAAAATATTATATATTTACATAAAACGGGAAAACTTTTGTGGAATTGCGGATGGGGGGACCACTCGCCAACTCAGTTGGCGAGTTGCTGAGTTGGCGAGCAGCTCGCCAACTGAGTTGGCGGGGCGCCCTACTCGAGGGGCCGCTCGCCAACTCAGTTGGCGAGCCATGGACCGTTGGCTTTTTAGCCGTTGGCCAACGGCTATATTCCAACGTTCTCCTCCACAATTCCTATAAACACCCCCCCACCCAACACTCCTCACACCACATTCTCCTCCTACCTTAAACACTCCTGACACCCCATTCTCCTCCTCTTGATATTTACTGGCGATGGCTACCCGCAATGACGGTCGTATTCCTGGCGGACCGACAACCGCGCTTATTATTAAGCAACGTGAAGAGCACATTTCTAGTCATATTTTTACTAGCGAGGTAATTTTTTAAATTATAAGTTGCCAATTTTATTAATGTATATATTTTTTATAATGCCTATGTTTACTTTATTAATGCATAGAATTTTTATAGTTATACGACCATGATAATGCTTTACGAACCCGGATCCACGTACATTGGCGGTCTGAAAGAAATTATCGTACGTGGGAGCTTAATCCAGCTCAAAAGGCTTTGGTGGAATCCTTTGGATTCCACTATATAGATCGTGTTAGATATTTAATTCACGATCTTCATTTAGTTGTAAGCCTTGCGGAGCGTTGGTGGCCAGAACGCAACACTTTTCAACTCCCATTCGGCGAGATGACGATCACCCTTTATGATGTGGCGAATATACTAGGGTTACCTATTAAAGGTAACGCTATATATTTTGATCCGCACTTAAAGGGATCTGATCTGATCCGGAGTTATCTTGGTGTTAGCCCTCCTCCAGGTCTAAAAGACGGCAATTATGTGAAATTTTCATGGCTCCGTGGCAACTTTATAGACCTACATCAAACTATTGATGGGGTGGTTGATGTAGATAAAAATCGGGTATGTATTTTTTTTAGTAAATTTGTTTATTACTTAATTTAGTGGTGCAATTCTATATAACACTTAATCAATCCAGGTCATTCGTTGCACTAGAGCGTATCTGCTCTGTTTATGTGGTGCAATTCTATTTCCCGATGCATCGGAAAATATGGTAAATGTGCAGCTTTTACCATTCTTGGATGATCTGACAAAACCTACCGAGCATGCGTGGGGAGCTGCTACTCTTGCATTTTTGTACGCCCAGCTGACAGAATTTGTCAGATGCAATCGCAAGAGTATTTGTGGATGTATTTCACTGATACATGTATGAATTAAAGACCTTAAAAAGTTTGAGTAATTTTATACACAAATTATGTTTGTACTAATGTCATTTTTTTGTTTTATAGTTCTGGTCCTACGAGCACTTTTATATTGGTAGGCCTGTTACCAGCATTCTAAGTGATGTTGGAGTATTTCCAGTTGCTATGCGCTGGCCTACAGACGTAGTGGATTATCAACACTACCAATACAGGACTGTATCACTATATCGTAGCCAATTTGATACACTGCGGTATAATCAGGTAATTTTTAAATATGCAATAAATATCTTTAAATTATTTAAGTTTTGATCGTAGATAAACATCACATCTAATTGATACAATATCTTTAAATAGGTAACCTGGTTACCGTACTCATATGAACCTGATGCTCCAGAAATCAAGATGACATCCTATGCATATAGTTTACACAGATGTCATGTTATATATGATCGGTTCACCATGTACCATCCGGCAGACCGTATTCTTCGGCAATTCAGAATGGCCCCAATAATTCCCGATGATCCACCGACAGTCGGTTATTAGACATCAAATGCATTCCAACGAATCATTGGTCTAGTTGCTGACTGGAATAATCGGTTCGAGAATTATAGTGTCAGCGGCATGTCTCCCATACTAAATTCTGCTGAAGAATGTAAGTTTTAAGTTACTCATTATTCGTATTGATTTAGTGTAAATAGTTTGCTAAAATTTTGTTTACATTTTGCAGACATAGGTAGCCTCGACTACAGACAATGGTGGGGATGCCCTCTTATGAGCAACCGAGTATACCACTACGAGGAGCCCAGGTTCAAAACTAGATCTGTAGACGATTCTACTCTGCGTGCTTTTGTCGAGGGAATACATGATTTGGTATGACTTCATTATACTTCCAAAAATACATATACATAGATATGATAAATATATTAATTTACGTGTTCTTCAAATTTCAGAGTGGTGTATACCAACAATTTTTGCAACAACCTGAGATAAACCTTCACCCACAAGGTCGACTTCTTATGGAGGAACTTGTGACTCGTGTTGAGCAGCTGGGTATTGGACGGGAACCGAAAATGCCTCCAGTACAATCCCGTCTTCCACCGGACTATCCGACCGGCTTAGTACGACAGAGACACTCTCGTCGTCGTCGGCGGCGGGATACTGCTGACTCGGGCCCGAGTTACCAGTATGCTGAAGCGGGGCCTAGTGACCATGTAAAACCCCCTTCCTAAAAAATCGTATATACCTTTTTATTTTTTTTAATTATTAATTAAATTGTAGTAATTAGGTCTAAATAGGAGAAATAGATTTTTAATAATTTTTATATTAGGTGTTCGGGCCCTTAGATGATTTATGGGACCATCAGGAATTTTTTGAAATTTATTCCATGTAGGAGACCCCTTGAGCAGTTGCTAGCCTAACAATGTACATTACCCTAATCTATAAATATTTCTATGAGTATATATATTATATATATATATACAAATATATATATATAAGCATATATTAATAGAGAAAAGATTAAGAAAGGATTAAGTAAAATATTAATTAAATAGATAACTAATAATATAATAATAATATTAATAATATACTACTTAGTACTTAAAGTCCTTAGGAATTTCCATTCAACTTGCAGCCACCTATTCAGCAACTTTAGTTTTTCTAAAGTATTCTTCACGCGGATTGTTGCAGCAACTTGACATGCATAGACCCACTCCTATTCCCTTAGCACCCGCTAGCACTTAAGCTTCAGCGGCCTTGCCGCGGATCCAACTCCCTCTTTCTCTCTCTCTCTCTTAATATATATATATATATATATATATATATATATATATAATAGCTCTCTAAAACCCTAACCTAGAAACTCCAGACTTCCTCTTCCCATTTAGAGCCGTCACCACAGCCAGAGAAGCCTCCCCAAGCCATCCAATCATCCCGTCGACGCCGACATCGCGAACTGCAGTCTCCCACTCGAGGCACCTTCGCTCCGACGTGATTTTCCGTCGACTCGCTCGACCAAACGCTGTTCCGTTTTCATAGGTATGATCTTCCCTCAACCCTCTCCAGTATTTGTTTTATAGTCAACCTCGGAAAACGTGTGCCCTAGGTGTAAATCAGCGTCCAAAATGGACGGACAGACAGAATTCTGCAATCGCAGAATTCCAGATTGACCACCCATATTGCCGAGTTCGTATCTCCCACCACAGAGATCCGAATTCGATGATTCTTTTTTATACCTGTAGATTACATGACCTAGTTTATTTTCTGTATTATAACCTTGTGCTATTAGTCGCTGAGGACAGAAATATATTCGTCACAAAACTGCACGCACCCACTTTTTCCGGTTTTCCAAAAGTTGGAGATCGGAGCGCGCCCCGCCAAACGGGACCGCCCCGCCGTGTGCCAAGTGTACCGAATGGTGCACGCAGCATAACGGGACACGTGAAAATTCGTGGGGACTGATTCGGACGCGTGTGCGCGCCGAAATCAGACCGTATCCGCGGACACATTTCGTGTCGCCACTTTTGTGGAACTCACGCGTATTTTGTGCACGCTTGTCAGATTGCGACGAAACTTGCGCCACTGGACTCGTGATAACACGCTGGTCCTGTGACCCAATTTTCACGCATTTCTGAGACGGTTGACCAGATCGCCAATTGGCGGGCCCCACAGTTGACTTTTTGGACCAAATTTTGTTCGGCTCATCGGAATCCACATTTGGACATACCGTTGGGTTCGTATTGACATCTAGAGTTGTTTGACCCATAGTTTGTCCCATTTAGAGACTGTTACCCTTGACACATTTTTCGGTGCAAAGTGGCCCACACGTGGACCCCACTTTTATCCGAAATTACCGTTTTGCCCCTGTGTCCAAATTGGACGAAAGGGATATACTTTTTAGCTATTTTGCTTATTTTGGGAATGTTGGTGATATCTATTTCAGCATCCGGAGATATTTGTTCTGAGGCCATAGCTTCTGGTCCTGTGTATTGGACATCTGGACATGACATTTTGTAGCTTCTTGCCAGGCAAGTATACCTTGCCATTGTACTGTTATTCATATTCCATATGTTGCATGCATCTTTATTTTCTGTCTTTAGTTCATATATTTTAACTGTATATAAATGTGTGCGACAGTATCTTCGCAAATGTTTTTATTTATGTATTGCATTGACCTTGTTCATGAGACTACCCCATTATCATGTAGCACCATTAGGTTCATTTGACTGTGACACATATTTTTACACGAGTTGTGAGTCTCATATAGATCACGGACGCACGTATTGACTGATCATCGGTACGTGTGGGATGTGCGTTAGGAATAACTGCTGTTAGAAACTTTGCATGCTAGTAGACTTAGCAGTATTAGAGGTCTAGGGACATAGCCTATTATAGTACGGTGGTCCTATCCTTGTCCTTGTTTGGTTGCAGGATTGGGCTAGGGTACTAAGAATAGGCTATGGACCAAATCGTGTCATGGATGTGACATGCTTAGAGCATGGGGTGGGAAGAACAACAAGTACCGCATTTGGGCTCCTTTACACTTTCCTTGTGTAACCCGTACGCTCCGCCGGAGATACGCGGTCATGATGACCCCTATATATTATCATGGCGGGCCTCCGGCGTTCGAAAGGCGCCGTGCCTTTGTAGGCCCCTGGATCTCCAAGAGAACTATGCCAATCCTATTTATGGCCAGATAGCCCACTTGTTAGAAAGTTGTTCTTAAACTGCATTCACTTTAGATGGTTAGGCGACCCCATTGGATATTTATTTCAGTACTTTATTGGCATGTGTTTAAGTATACTTGTTATGTCCCTCTGAGGACCTGGTCCGCTGCCAGGTGTACCTGTTCTTGAGTATTTGCAGGAGCGCAGATTTGGAAGGATATAGATGCTTCGTGGATGTCTTCTCTTCGAGCCGTGATTGGTAGCTGGTAATTATATTGTTTGAGTGAGTTGTACTTATATTGTATTTACTTTTCCCATTCGAGTTGGTAGTGGATTTGTTTCCATCCAACTATCCTCCTTAGATCCTTCTTATTGAGATCTGGTTTTATAGATACTGGTTATGTATTTATATTGATTTTCTATGGATGAGATTTAGATTGTACCCTGTGACTTGTGACATATGTTTATACCACTTATGGATTTTATATTCATATTACAGCGTACGTATGGATTTGGTTTCCATATATTGGAGCTGCCATATCCATGCGGCTGGCATGCTTACGTGTCCTAATCCTACGTATTTTTGGGACTGGGACGTGACAGACCAGTATGCTGGAGCGGGCCCGAGTAACCAGTATGCTGGAGCGGGCCCTAGTTACCAGTATGCAGGAGCGGATCCGAGTTACCAAACTGCTGGAGATGAAAGCTACCAGATATTCACACAATTTTTTTCGACTCCATCAGCACCGCTGCCTACCCAAACTCAACAAGACGAGGATTAGTAGAAAATTTGTAACATTGTATGATTGAAATTTTTGTATGATTTGTAATGGATTTTTATTACAATATTTGGGTATTGAACAATTATATTTTACTCTCTCGGTTGACTAGTACATCTTCTTCGGTTGTGTCCCATAGCACCACAATTACTGCATCGTAGATCTCTTGTCGATGATTTCCGGGGTTTGATGCGGTTCTTCTTTGGTCTTCCGGCTTTGCGTCTTACATCTGGCACCCCAATTTGTCCTCTTACCAAAGGACCTTGGATCTCGTAGGGAACTGGAATTGGCTCCATTATTTGCGCGTATACACTTCTCAAGGTAGCCGTCGAAAATACTGCAGGATAAAAACTATCAATACTAATATTGCAATATCTACAAACAAAACATGCATGTATACATGGTATATAAGTATGGTACCATCTTAAACATGTACAAGATCTGTCAGTTATATGAACAATATAGGTTCTACTTGTTGCACGGTCTATTATTTCAAACTTATAATTATCAATAGCTAATATTTCTAGTTGGTTCTTCTCTTTGATAATAGAAGCCATATTTTTTAACATCTTCGGACAATAATCTGTGTCTATATTTTCAGCAAACTTTCTACGATTGTCATGAAGTGTAATAATCTTGGCTCTAATACCATCGAGAAGTGTTGTTATTGGCTTATCTCGTAATTTTTTAATCCAGCTGTTGAAACATTCAGCAAGATTAGAAGTGTTAATATCTAATCTAGGACAAGTAGCATACGCTGTTATCCAATGTTCAAATCGACGACTTTCATCGTTTACACCAATAAGCCAATCGTACAACACTATGTTCTCGGCTTTAATTATATCAAACACATTCTCTACATCCGTTTTATTATATGATCTAGCAAGCGAGTCTAACAAGCGTTGAAATACTTGTTCTTTTGTAACTTTTTTCATGTTTTGTTTAAAATGTTGAATACAAAAAAAATAAGGAGATGCAGAAAAAATAGCACGAACAGCATTTATTAATCCCTTTTGCTTGTCAGATATAAATGAAATTGAACTCCAATCATTAAAACAACTTTCAAAAGATATTTTAAGAGAATTTAAAAACCAAGACCAAGAATCACTATTCTCACCTTCGGCAACAGCATAAGCTATAGGATATAATTGATAGTTAGGATCGTGAGCACAAGCAATAAATAAGATACCTTGATATTTAGACGAAAGAAATGTAGCATCAGTACTAATAATTGGTAAACATCCACTTAAAAATCCATCAATACATGACTTAAAACAAATAAAAATTCGTTGGAAGCTATTGTTTTCGGTAGTTTTAATAAAACATGTACTACCTGGATTTGTCTCCATAATTCTATAACAATACTCCTCAAGACTAGCGTATGCCTCATCATAACTACCATTAATTTCAGCTAATGCTGTCTCTCGGGCTCTCCATGCTTTGGAATAACTAATTTGTATACGGTGCTCCCTATATATATCTTTAACAATTTGTGATGGACTGTATGACTGGTTATCTCTAATAATGTCAATTATCATGGTCTTAATCCATGAAGCGGTAGCTAGTCGATGACGTCCTGTACTAAGTCTTCCTAAACAAGAATGACGATTTTCTAATGTACTAACTTTAACTATATCGCCATTTCCAATAGATTTGACATATACTCTCCAATTACAATTCGGTTGATCACAACTATATATAATTCCACGAGCATTATTCATAAGACTAGCTGAACAACTAAAATTATATTTAATTGCTAAATTACTTATAAAGCTTCTAAAGTGAGAACGACTAGAAAATGATTGTCCCTTAAATAATTCATCAGTGATAGCTTTTACAACATCATCATCTACCGTATAATCTACATTTTCAACTAAATCATCACTATTTTCATCGTCGTTGTCACTATCATCATCATGGTTAGATTCATCTGATGAATGACCTTCTTGGATAAATGAAACTATTTGTTGAGAAGAACTAGCACCCGAACTAACATGCTGATATTCAGAAAAATATTCATTATTTCTACTATCTAAGGTTGCTGCTACTTTAATAACATATATTTTTATATATCATGATTGTGAATTAATCTCAAGAATATAATTCCATGCATCTTCACTATCTATCAAAAAATAATTAGAACAGAAAATAGACTTCAGAATAAAATCATAATGAATAGAACAACGTTCAATAATATGATTACGTATATTTTCAAAACTAATATTCGGGTAAGTTGAAAAAATTATACTTTCTCCTCCTTCGTAATTTAACACATTTACTTTACCGCCGTGCGATCATACAATTCTTACGCTACGATCCATGACGGTTGAGAACTTTTGCTACAGAAAACAGGAGGAGGAAGCTGTAAAAATAGGAGGAGGAAGCTGTGAAAATATGAGGAGGAGGAGGAGCAGGAGAATGTGTTCTGTGAGGAGTGTTTGGGGGGGGGTGGGGGTGTTTATAGGGGTTGGAGAGAGCCGTTGGAGGGAGCCGTTGCCCAATGGGTAGCCAACGGTCCATGGCTCGCCAACTGAGTTGGCGAGCGGCCCCTCGAGTAGGGCGTCCCGCCAACTCAGTTGGCGAGCTTCTCGCCAACTCAGTAACTCGCCAACTGAGTTGGCGAGTGGTCCCCCCATCCGCAATTCCACAAAAGTTTTCCCGTTTTATATAAATATATAATATTTTATTACTTTATATGAAAAAATCCGAATTAAAAACTCTCTAATATAGAGGGATATGTTCGATCATTTCAGATGAATATGTTCAGGAAAACCATAAACTAACTCTCTCTCTCTCTCTCTCTCTCTCTCTCTAGAGAGAGATGGCTTGATAATATTAGAATGAAAAGTGATGTCAGAACGTTTTTTTTTTATCAATCAAGTGAGGAGAGCGTGTGATTTGAACACAAATTAAAATCCATCTTAGTCATATGAGACAACCTACACACAATCCACTATAGTCGAAATTTTGGTTTCGTCCTTGGATATCAGTAGTTTTGTACTCATTGGATTTTCTGAGCGCAAGCCGATCTACATATGTATATTTTCAGATATTCGCATTTGCATGTTGTCTGAGGAATGATGTTGATCATCCATGAAGTCTTATGTTGATTATTTCTGAAAATAAATACTAATTAATTTTGATATAAGTCGATTATTTAGTTGTGCACACTAAAGAAAAAGTTTCAGTTAAATTATAACACTTATGTCATTTCCAATGGAAATTTCTAAAATTGAGTTGGCATTGTATTTTTAGCAAATTTCTATCATAGTTGGTAGAGTTTGTACATAAAAATTGCACACAGAAAAAAAAAATACTCTTCAATGACTATTCATTTCTATTCTACATGATAGAAAATAAAATAATTAATTTAATAATGTAGGACCTAATAATAATTGTAATGAGAGATAAAAATTCACTATAAACTCTCATAGAAATTCTATCCAACATCAATGCATAAGATAGAAATTGGAATAAAAAACACCATTGGTAGAAGTATTTTATATTTTTTTTTATCTAACATAGAAATATGGAAAAGAGAAAAAATCTCATTGGGGATGGCCTTATATAACACATGCACGTAGATCCAGTCAAAAGGGAGGGTTGTTAAAAGAAACTTATTTTCTCTAATTACTTAGTTTACATCAATGTTTTAAAAATCGAACCGATGATTGAACTGAAAATCTTTGGTACATGTTCAATCGGGGTTTAATCCGGATTCAACCGGGGTTCAAATAGGCCATTTATGAGAATCAAAATGATTTGAGACCTATAAGATATGCACATTTACTTCTCGGTTTGGTTTGGTTTGATTTTGAATATGTTCGGTTTGGTTTGATTTTACAACTATAAGGTCTCTCACAATCAAACCAAGAACCAAATCTGGTCGAAATCTCGCGTGATAAACTTTTTTTTTTTTTTTAAAAAAACAGAATCCAACGTTTCAATTGTGAACCGGTTCGAACGGTTTACCGGTTAAATCCCGATTCTGAAAAAGATCCACCGGTTCTTAAAAAATTCGGTTCAAGTCAGATCGAAACAATTTTTATGACAAAATTCGATCAGATCCGATCCAACTGTCACAACACTGGTTTACGTAGAAAGTAATTGCCAGGGCTTAACACCAAATCTTCCGTGTATTAATAATAGCCGTGAACAGTCCACCTATTAGTTGTACACAGCCCACACGTTCAATCTCCCCGGCGATACCTACAAGGAAAACTCTTCCCCTCCAAATAAATAAACCAAAGGAAGAAAGAACATAATCAATCAATAGAGGAATGTCATTATTTTCATTAACACCCTCAATTATTCCTCCCCTCTCTATTTATACCACCACTCCTAATCCCAAATTCATAGAAGAAGAAGAAGAAGAAGAAAAAAGAACTATGAAGGCCATCACTCTATTGTTCATTGTCCTCCTCTTCTCCGCCACCTTCTCCCAAGCCACCAGGTCCATCGCACATGAGCCTTCTGTCAAGGTATTGTTTTTCGTAACCTTTGCTTTCATCAATCTTGTTCAAAAACATATAGGTGCTTCTTCTTTTTTTAAATAATTACACGAATCGCCTATCTCTATTAATATAAGATGACCTCATATCTCTACTAATATAAGATGGCTTCAAAACGGTTCAATTAATTATTTTTTAAAATTAATATTACGTAAAAAAAAAAATTGTTATAACTAACATTTCACGGATTCCAATCCAGCCAACTAGGGATAAAACCTCTCATCTTAACCACATTAGTTAAAAGAAGTATTTGTTTATTTACGTGAGGATATATGCTTAGACGGTTAATCGTTTTTAAGACTCTTTATTTATAAAAAGTAAAAATATATTCATAATAAATTATAATTAAAATATAATTAAATATATAATAGATTATATATATATATATATATATATATATATATATATATATATATATATATATATATATATATATATAAATAAATTTTAATTCAAATATATTTAAATAATTTTATAATAATATCAGAAGAAAAAATTATTTTACGTACAATACACGTAAATTTACTAGTATATTTTATATAAAAAATTATTACAGTAACCATTTTTATTTTAAAAATAAAATATAAAGTATAGAAAAAATTCATATACGTATTTACAAAATAAGAAAGATTGGTGTGATAGACATAAAAGATGAGAGAGATTGGTGCTGCTAATTTTTTTTTTTTAAATATCGATATTTTTTTCATTGATTTGGTGTGTACTTTCGCTCGGCTCCTGTTTCTTATTTATAGGGAATTGAGAAGGGGAAGGGGGATACTGAAGGGTGCGAGGAGGGTCCTCAGAACTTGTGCTTGAAGAAGAAGACTATTGATGCTCACGTCGACTACATCTACAGTATAGGAAATGATAATAACAAGCACTGATGAGTGAATCCTCACTCATCACATGCATTTTGATTATGGGGCTTAGTGCTTAATTCCAACTTATCATCACATGTAACCCCATGTCTCGTTGAAGTAATTAATAATTATAATAAATAAAATTTTGGTTTTAGTAATGCTAGGTTTTGGCTTACTGGATTTTTCTAACATATTTTTGGTTTGGGGAACTTTTTTTCTTTTGAATTTTCTGTTGAGAACACATGTACTCTGATACCACGTGTTGAGAACACGTGGACATGGCGCGAAAGTATTTGCCAACTCACCTGAGATGACCAACCAATTTACAAACACCAAGTACAGATGAAGACTAGTATATGACGGTGATTACGTCACCTGGACAAATTCTAACATTTATAACTCAGATGAAATTACAAGATTGTAAAAAACTAATATTGAAACCCTTTGTCCTAATAGGTTCAACTCCCTCACCACACTCAAGAAAGAAAGTAGAAGATTACAATTGAAATCACTTATCAACCCGTAACTATCTCCCTAACCGAAGTTGACAACTACTCGATTAGATTTTTTTTCTTCCTTCTGTAATTGGATGACGAAGTTACAAGAGCAAAGTACGGACTTTCTCTTAGGTTTTCTGTGGACGAGTATTCTGAATATCCAACTTGTGCTTCTACTTTGTGCCTCCACCATCCTCTCTATTTATAGGATGAGAAACTTATTTTAGGGTTAGGAAACCCTAAAAACAGCCAATCATAAGATCCAGTCGTTCACTAGCATCCAACGGTTCAAAATATAACATAAAAATTTCTAAAATCCGAACAACCCCCGGCGACACCGAACTCAGATCGAGTTCGGTTCGAATATTCTGGAACACTACACCGAGTTCGGCCCGAACTAGGCCAGGGACCGAGTTCGGACTGAACTCTGTCTCCCCCCTTCAGCAGACTTGATTCCCAATATTTTCGACATACTGTTCGGGAGTCGACGTAATGCTCAAAATTTTGTGCACACTGTATTGTATTCCTTTGATATATATATATATATATATATATATATATATATATATATATATATATATATTGTCCAATATTTCACACGTAATTTTTGTGCATGTTGTGTTGCACGTCTTGTAGGTCCATGTTCCTCTAATTTTCACCATTTATAAGTGGAAGGAATAATATGCCTCCGTGGTTCGATCTACTGTCACCCAACTATGGTCTTATACCTCTTCTCGGTAACCACAAAAGTCATTCGAGTTCGATTTATTTATTCTCTGGACATTGTGGGTTGGTTTTGTTGGGTGACGGGAGAGAAAATTGAGGAATTGAACAGTATCATCTGTTTCTAGTTCAATTTATATCTTGTTTTTCTCAAATGAATTAAAGAACAAAAAAATACCGATTAATCTCAATGAAATAATTGAGTCCTTGATGATTAATGAAAGAAGAGCGGCACTGGGTTGTACTTCTTTTGTGGATTTAATAATAAAAAAATTCTAAGAGCACAATCAAAAGTGATACAGCATCACTCTAGAGAACATTGGTTTGCGGAATACTATATATTCGAAAAATCTATATTTTTAGAAATTTTATTTTACAGTATCATTTTTCCGGACATTCTTTATTATCTTATTTGGTACATAATATATTATTTTTTGGCTTATATAATTTATTTTTGAGGGGGGGGGGAGAGTGTCACGTCCCGGTTGTATAGCATACCAATGACTCATTCATCTGATGCTAATGGCAGCTGTGACCCATGGTGGCTATGACACATGCAGTTCAGCTCTACACCAAAAGCCATTATCCGACCGCATGCGAATGCATGGAACACTATCAAATAAACTCTAGTAGTATGCAAACGAGACGAACCATCAGAACAGTTATCGTTGTTGCGGGGCAATCCGACACGTGAACACATTCAGGCACAATATGGTTCTCTCGAAGCATAAACGATAGTGAACATGTTCATGTACTCTTAGACATGCGTTTCAGGATTCTCGTTTAGCAGATTTATCGTTTCAAAGACAAGCTAGGTGAGTTCGTTCATTAACATGCAAGGCAGGTTCTATCATTCTCTTAAGAAAATATTGTAAGCAAAAACTCAGATTATTATTAAGGCGTGCAAGAATCAGAGAACGAAGTTCTGCCCACTCACCTTGATACATAATGCCGTCGCGGAGCGGGGCATTACAGGGAGGGGGGTTCGGAGTTTTCTCTAATCGCGTCTGAGGAAAAATATTTGAAAAATTGTAAACAGGGGACATCTCGCAAACTTAGTAGGCGGGATTAAACCAACGAGGATGGCTCGCCAACTCAGTTGGCGGATTTGGGACGTTGGGGGCAGCGCTCGCCAACTCAGTTGGCGGGCTAGGAGTGTGGGTGGCAGCGCTCGCCAATTAAGTTGTGCAACGGCTATAATCCCCCCCCCCCACACATCACAAGCCAACAGCTATAATTCCTCCCCCCACACCCAGCTCTCCACCCGCCAACTGAGTTGGCAAATTTCTCCCTAACGGATATAATAATCACCTCCCACGGCAACTCGGTTGGTGGGTCCACACCCAGCTCTCCACCCGCCAACTTAGTTGGCGAGCACGTCCCTAGCCCGCCAACTGAGTTAGCGAGATATTCATCATTTGTAATTTTTCCAAACATTTTCCCTCATCCACAATTTTAAAAAATTTCGTCCCTTTAGACGAAAAAATTCCTAAAAAAATGACTTTTTTTGTTTTGAAAAGTCTCAACAAGATCTAATAAAGAATAAAAAGAGTTATTTTTCTTTTCTTTGGAAAGTGTCAACAAGGCTCAATAAAATAATTTTTAAAATAATCTCTTGAATAATTTATTGTTTATTGAATGTAGATAATAATTTTTAATGTAAAAAAAGTTATGTATTAGTTATTTTATCTGTTGTTCCCATTAATTCTGTCCAATATTTCTGTTCCTATCCTATTACATATGGACCACAACTGGTATAAAAAAAATGTTCACATATAATAGAGAGAAAACAAAAATATGAAACAGAAATAGGGGATAGCAGATGTTTTCTCCATGTTAACAAAACCCATTAATTAGAGCCAGATTTGCGAAGGTCCATTACTGGCCACGACTCTTCCATGTTTTCTGAATTTCAAAAGTCAAGGTAAAGTTTCGACCATTGCGTCGGACATATAAAAAAAAAAAAAAAAAATTCAAAGGTAGCATTTGAAAGCCATATTAGTAAAGCAAATAAAACAATTATTTGATAAATTACATAATTTTACATCAGAAAGAGCAAACAACTGCAAATAAAAGTAATAGTTGGAATTTAATTGGAAAGGAGCAAGCTTTATGGAGTCAAACTAACCTTCCATACAACCGACCAAATCCTAGCTCTAGTTATTACGAGTTCACAAAAGAAAAAGAAAAATTTAGAATCTAATTGTCAAGAAAACTTTTAAAATATCCAAAAAAAAATTTAAGATAGATTAACAAAATGACCCTCAATTTATAAGCTAAGATAAAAATTTTATTTTTAGAAACTATAATAAATTGTGAATAGTTTTGATAACTCGTCTTTAAATTTAAAAATATTATAAAAACTTTTTTGATGATTGTAATTTAAAAAAAAATTCCAATTCAACCACAACAACATCATCAAAACTGAGATTTTAATAGGGAGGTGACCGTTTCTCTGCGAATAAAGACTCGCATAGATCTCCTCTACCAAAACTGAGGTTTTAAAGTAGGTTAGTATCCCTTCGAGTTGGAAGTGTGCTCTCTTTAGGACTACCAGGTGCACTTCACTGTTGTGGTACTTTGAAGAATCTGTTGTGTAACTGCTGCTGTTACATCTAAAAAAAATCAACTTCCAAAAGAATTTTGCTGCTTGATCCACTTTTTCCGTTTGACCATTTTCTCTCCATATGTGTATGCACAGTTATGTGAGATCCGAATTTTGCTGCCCACGAGTAACCAGCAACAGTAGGAGTTGACAGCGACACTGAACTCTATTTTATTTTGTTACAGATTTGTAGAAAAAAAAAAAAAAAAAACTTTGACAACAATCTAAGAGTTGATCCGAGGTCTTATATGTAGATTGTTTTTGAATGCTTCTAGTGATAAAACTTGTGTGCTTCTGGTTTCTTGTCGTTGTACATAATTTGGAAAGATGTGATCCGAACTTAGCTTTGTTCAGAACGAATACAAAAGAAATCGGAGAAAGAACAGCGGACTGAATTGCTTATAGAGATTTGAGGAGCAAAGTAGCTGTGCAGTTTTGGTTGG